>JBBYHH010695857.1:0-18356 GCA_038382905.1 Daphne laureola
CCGAGCGGAGCGACCCGTTGTTCTTCTTCTTCCCTTACCTTTCTTTCACTCTGGCTGGCGCGCCTTTGAACGGATAAAGTTTCTCGCTCGAAACCAGTAGTCCTCACAGCAGTTGAGCTTCAGCTACAGAATTCCAAAATGCTCGCCAATGCCGCCGGAATTCAAACTGTGCCCTACATTCCTCACACTTCACATTCTTCCATCTCCAACCGCTGCAACAAGCTTTCTCTCTCCTCCACCTGCCCTCGCTTTCTCTGCCCCAGGGGCTCCTTAGATTTCTCTCTCCTTCTCTCCAGACATGCCGCCGCTACCAACCGGTTTGGTTTCAGGGTTTCGGCGGAGCCCCACGGTTCTGAACAATCTGTTCCGGTCGACAGTGCTCCCGGTTTCTCACAAGCTGCCTCTGTCAAAATCCCATTTGGGGATAGAGAGGTACGCTGCCGAGGATGATTTCGGTTTGGATGTATAGCTCTTTTCATTCTTCTTGTGTTTCTATTTGCGTGTCATTTCGGTTTCTATGTACTGCTGAACTTGACTCGTACAGCCAATTTGAACTATCTGATACTAAGATTACGCTGTTTACGTTCTAAGAATGCATGTTGGTGCGCATTGCAGATTCTGGTCGAGACAGGTTACATTGGAAGACAAGCTAGTGGTGCTGTAATGGCCACAGATGGAGAAACTGTAAGTCCTTACTCGCTTGTTTCATATTTCTCGAGTCATTTCGGGCACCTGAGTCCGTGAATAAAGTTAGGGCAGTTTATAATAAGTTATTTTGCTCCAAAGTGGTGTCCAAAAGAAAGTAGTGGTCAAGAGTATGTTTTTAAAGGTTTTATTTATTGGTATTTTGAAGTTTAGGAGTATTTTGTTTTCCAGATGGAGAGACTCTTACCTAGCGTTTGGGCGGTTTGGCGTGTTCAAACTTAGTTAGAAGTTGTGAAATGTAGTATCTGTGTTGGTACACACTTGAGATTTTCTCATTTGGGCAACTCTTGTTCGTATCTTCCTGATAAGCTCACATACTCCTTTACCAGTTTTTGGGCTGATGCTGCAATCTCAATTTTTATATATTTGGTGTATCCAAAGAGTAGTCTCAAATTTCTAAGCAATTCCTGTTTAAAATTTGTAGATTGTCTATACAACGATTTGTTTATCTGATACTCCAAGTGAGCCTTCAGATTTTTTCCCTCTTAGTGTGACTTATCAAGAGCGTTTTTCAGCTGCAGGTCGCACCAGGTGTGTCTCTAGCGAGATCTCCGTTTTCTATTTTTGATATATTTAGTCAAATTAGCTTTTGACATCCTCTATTTTTCTTTGAATCAGTGGAGGATTTTTCAAGCGAGAAGGTAGGCCTAAGGATCATGAGGTGCTGACTTGCTTATTATCTCCCCATTTGATGCTGATGGTTCTTTTAATTTCTGATTCTCTGTACAAACAATGGTTTGTGCATACAGTACTATAGTATTTTTTCCTTTAAAATATGACAATTATCTTGTATATGTTATTTTTGTAATTTTTCTTTTCACTACTGCATACTTTTCTAAATTAGGCTCAGCTTAGGAGAAATGAAAAACCTATTGCAGACCTCTTAAAATGTTTTTTTTTTTTAATGCCCTTGCATCTATTACGTGTTTGTGTGCAGGTTCTCATTTGCAGGTTGATCGATAGGCCTCTTCGTCCAACTATGCTCAAAGGCTTTTATCATGAAACTCAGATTCTGTCGTGGGTAGACTTCTCATTTTGCTTTTAAGTAATCTGCCTTTTGTTCCTTAGTAACTGAAAATATTGTTTCAGTTACCTTGGTCTATGTCCGGAAAACAGAGGGAGAGACAAAGGAAAATTGGAGAATTGTTAGGCTGTACTTTTTCTCTCTTTTTCAGTTATAAATTGAGTAGAAATGAGCCATGTAGAATAAAAAATGCAGGTAAAAAAGGTAAATTGTTAATTGTTACATTATGATCAACTTCAATCAAGTTTCTGACTCACTCTCTCAACTATCGATTACTCTCTAATCGTAATCACAATAGATGCTACTTTCCTTCATTTTCTAACAATCCACTTGCACAAGTATTTCCCTCTTGAACTTGGAGGTTTCTATAATTCTATGTTGAAACTTACTTAGTTCAATATCTGTAGTTTGAAATTGTGTACAATTTTGTAATATTTTCTATTTCTGCTCCTACCTTAAAAAGAGTTAAAAATATCCCTTCCATTCGCCCTCTAAGCATTCAGGATTTGTGCCATTTCTGAACTGTTCTATTGGATTTCAAAAAGGTAATAAGTCACAGGGCCTAGAATCTCTTATTTGGCTAATGTTTATTCAACTGAGTCAGCAGTAGTTGTTTTTGAATACTTATACTGTATAATTAGCATTTCTTAACCCAGATATGCCATCCTTACACAATGCGAGTGCAGAAAATTCTTGGTGAAAGGAAGATGCCAAAAAGATAAGTAGAGGGGTTGGCCTGGATTTGGACTGTCTTGTCTATACAAGAAGTTGAAAACAATGTCAACCCAGGGTTTTAGTGTGTAATGAAAAGCTATGGTCTAAGTGGCCCAATAGAAAAGAAAAACTCAAGAAGTAGAAGCTTGAATCTGAAGTTTTCTTGAGTAAACACTTCAGGAATTATCAAGTATACCAATAGGCTAATTTGCACATCTTTAAGAGCTAAGACTATAGAATCCTTTACTATTTAGCAGTTTACCATGACATAGCTACTCAAAAATAGAAAAGAGAATACTGCAAAATAAGACTACTCATGTACGTGGAATGTGAGTTAGGTTTTGCCAACACTTAGTTGCTTGGGATACCACAGTAATTCGTGCTTGGCTTGTGAGACACGTTTTTTACAGACAAACTTTCTGGTTTGTTATGAGCTGTTGTTTGCCACTTTACCATTTTTAGATGTCAGTTTCTCAGTTCAAATGCACGTTTATGCAATATATGCATTTCCTTTTGTGCTTTATTCTAAAACCACATGCATCTTGTTCCTCCAGGTTTTGAGCTATGATGGCATGCATCCTCCTGATGCTTTGGCAGTAACTGCTGCTGGAATAGCAGTGTAAATTACTCATGCGCGATCATGTTTACTTCCATTATTGTCTCTATACTGTACTTAGTGGTCTAACTTGTAATCGAATTAATACTGCAGAGCTCTTTCTGAGGTGCCTAATTCAAAAGTCATAGCTGGAGTTCGAGTGGGATTGGTTGACAATAAGTTTGTTGTGAATCCAACCACAAAGGAGATGGAACAGTCAGAGTTAGACCTGTTTATGGCAGGCACAGACAGTGCAGTACTTATGATAGAGGTCAACTATTGATCTTGTTTATGCAACAATAAAAAGGGTTTTTGCCAGAATCAAAGATATTTCTTTTAAGATTCATGATTGCTGGGGCCTTTTCCAAATTCCATGTCCTCTGAGCTACATTATCCTGTTTCTTTCTAATAGATTCTTTTTTCTATAATGGAAACAGAATTTTGTCTTTATATTTGGTCTGGCTTTGTTCTGAATGCTCGTATATGAAGCCATTAATCTTTTTAGTCTTACCATGCACCTTAATATGAAAAATTCGCTGACAAAGTTAGGGAGGAGCAATTATTCATTTAATGAACATTTTATTTTGCATGAACTTCGGAATATTGAAAATAGGTTTGAACTGTTGCATACTGATCTTAGAGAAATTATGATGTGTGAATATGTCATCCTGAAAGGTGGTAAGATGATACTAATATAAGAATTGTTACGGTTTTCCGTTTTCTTATTTTATTTCTCCCCCGTTCTTCATGTTCTTTACACTTTCACATGGTGTCATGGTAAGCCTTAGACCAACTCTTGTAAACCCAGGTTATTTTTCCAATTTGAATTATCTGAATGATAGGTAAAACTAAGTCTAGCTAGCATTTCTTTTTTATTGTCTTTCAATTTGCCTAAAACTTGCGGGCTTACAGTAACCTTTGCAATTAATTATGTAGGGTTACTGTAATTTTCTCTCAGAAGAAACTTTGCTTCAAGCTGTACAAGTTGGCCAGGTGATTCTTCCATCCAACTTGCTTATCTGCTGAAAGTTTTACCAAATTTCTGAAATTTTAGTCAGAACAGTGGCATGTGCTGCTCTGAAAATTTTCCTTCTTGATGCCAGGATGCTGTGCAAGCTATTTGTGAAGCAGTGGAGGTTTTGGTTAAGAGCTGTGGAAAACTAAAAATGATTGATGCAATCAAATTGCCTCCTCCAGAACTGTACAAACATGTAGAGGTATGGCTTTCTATTAGCAAGTATTTTGAGTACCTTATTTTCTTTTCGGTCGTGTTGTCCTTGTAACATGAAATACTTTTATGTTTCAGTCTTTCTAAGCTTCTGCTTGGAGATATTTATGCCTGAGCTACTAACTGTTAACCCATTAATTGTGCATCTGTATCACTAATTACGATGAGCTATTGACCGTATGTAGTGTCAACTGTTGAAAAAAAGAAAAAAAAAACTTTTGAGCTGTTCTGAGTTATATTCTGTGATATTTACTTGGATTATGCAAATTGAATTGCTGCTGGATTTAGCTGGGAACACTTATTTTTTGCCTAGATCCCTGTATTGTCTGGCCTGGGTTGGTCTTCCGTGAATACTTTCAGAGCTTCAGAAGTGTTTAATAATATTTCAAGACAACTTGCTTGCCTGGGGAGTATTTCATGCTTTTAAATATGATGGTATCTTCTTTATGAGGAAGTTTTGCCTTTTTTCTTTTCCATTTTATATTTCTATTTCACTTTGTAAAGAAATAGTATCCCCTTCACTCTTGTCCTTTGTCAGTGGAGGCCCTGCCGCTGTGTCAAAGTTTAATTGGGAAAAAAAGATGTATGAAATTAGGAAATCTTATGTTTTCTTCAATTACGAAAGCATTGCATCAAGTAAAACGAATAGATGAGTCATAGAAAATGTTTGCAGCGGTGTGGCTCTTCGTACTCTTCTCCTCCTGCTTTGAGTGGAGTAGGATGTTTAAAAGGGAGAAAGCAGAAATAAGAGGAGAATAACGAAGTACCGTGTCATATGTGTAAAGCATGAGCTAAACAGCTGTTGATGCCCTTATCTAGATTGTATGTTGAAAGGGCATTTCTATCTTTGTACATCGGTCTTGTAACGGATCAAATATTTGTAATAACATAAATTTATTTATGAAAACTTTACAGGAAATTGCCGGAGACGAATTATTGCAAGTTCTGCAAATTAAGGGGAAAATACCTCGAAGGAAAGCAATTACAGCACTGGAAGATAAAGTTATTCACATACTTACAGAAAAGGGATATGTGAGTAAGGATGATACTCCCAGCACCGTTGAAGTGTCGCCAGATCTTTTTGAGGATGAAAACGAGGATGAAGAAGTTGTTGTAGATGGTGAAATTAATGAGGGTGATGTGCGCATCAAACCAGCTTCACGAAAACCTACCCCTTTGGTAAATTTTGCTGTAAATTCCATCATGGTCATTAAGGATCTAGTCTGCTTTTTCATTATGATGCGAGATTAAGACTCCATATTGCTTAAAGTTTGATTCTTACATTCTTTTTCTTATTGGTGACTCTGCTTGCGTTGTTTTTACTATTATTTGTTCTGTAATGTGTTAGGTGAGCTTAGAGGGCTTCTTTCTATAAGTAGCTGCATTATTAATTCTATCTTTAGTATCGTTTTTGGTAAAAGATGGATTCTCATTTTAACTGAGGGACTGTACTTACTTTGAAGTGACTGGACATGGTGCTGGTTACTATGTGCTTATATTTTTCTTGCATACATATGGTATTGTGACAGTTGGCTTATTTCTACTCTTAAGAATGGATTTCTCAGGAGCTTATTTCAACTAACAGATAGGCCTTGCTAAAACTTTTATGGGTTCTACTATGGTTTTTGTAGATACTTATACTGAATTATGAGTTTTTTAAACCATTTTGGAATATAAGGTTTCATCTGAGTGGTTCAACAAAATATTGTCGAGGAGAGGGAAAATACTGGGAATGTTTTCACTGTATTTTGCTTGCTTTGCTGCTCGCAATATACTCCAATGTGTCCCTACTAGCCTAGTATATCTGCTCCTTTTGTTCTAACTCATCATAGTTTGTATCTTTATTCTTACTGAAAAATTTAAGATTGTGGTTTAATCAGGTAGTTTAAGCATTGAAAAATGTTTCTGAAGTTTGAGCTTTGCAATGTAATTCTGCTACAAGTTCTGCATGTTATTGCAGTTGAATGTTCTCAAACAATAAGACCCATGCAGAAAACCATGAGCAAAGCTATATCGATTCCATGAACTGTCTCTGCAAAGCTATATTGTATGACCTTCAAACAGAATTGCTACAGCAATTAGCTACAGTAATGTTATGTAGTGTTCTACTAGTATGCGTTATCTCTTACTCATTAATGAATTTTTACTCCATTGGCTTGGATAGTTGTTCGCTGAGGTAGATGTGAAGCTGGTGTTCAAGGAAGTAACTTCTAAATTTCTGCGTAAAAAGATAGTGAAGGTATGAAATATGAAACCACTATTCCCCCTTTCTGTTGATCACAGAAGGTATATATTGTTGTGAAATACAAATATCTAGATGCAGAAAAAGAATCTACTGGATTCTGTGACTTGAAGATCTGTCAGAGAATGAGTTTGTGCAGACCGCCTCTTTTAAATGTCACTGATGCTATAAAAACTTCAAATCATTTATAGCTGTCGATGATTCGAAGTTGCAAATTTACAATGAATTAGATCTCATATGATAGTGCTGCTTGCCCTTAGGAACCATTCACGTTTTCTGTATAAGAACCTTTTTCTTAAAAAGTTCCAAGAACAAATGCTAATGGTCTGTTGTATTCCTTTATCTTATCTCTTTTGAATATTTAACGCTGGAGCTATTTCACAACTCTTTTTGTGCACCCAGCCTACCCTAACCCAGTTAATGCGTATTAAAGATTCTGAACCGTCGTTATAATATCCTCACTGTGTGCAGTAATGACTGGTAGGAAAAAAAATTGCTTCAAATCCTCTTTTACGCAAGACATCGACTTGCGCTTACTCGGTAGTTGGTGTAGTTAAAATCTGAGGCTCAAAGAACATTGGTCTGTTTTTAAACCATAGCCTAAGCAATGACTTGGAATGATAATCTAGTTTTCTTAGGTGGATAAATGGAGCTGCTGCATTAAGTGGTAGTCAATCAAGGGTAAAGCGTTTTTACGCTGTGCACAACGTTCTTCTGATGAGAATGATGGTTCTATTATTTCAGGGAGGGAAAAGGAGTGATGGGCGATCCTCTGAAGAAATACGTCCCATCAGCTCAAGATGTGGGTTACTTCCAAGGGCACATGGCAGTGCTCTTTTTACACGTGGAGAAACTCAGGTGGAATCATGTGTCTGTTAAATTGTGACACTTTCCAAATAACTTGCATGATGAATCTATAGGATTCACCTGCTCTCTCTCTTTACCATAGTGTGTTGCGGGAGCTTATACTGAAGCTGACAGTTTTCCCTCTTTCAATATATACTGGCATATGGTAGTGCTTTTCTTTGTGTGAGGAAATGCAGGTGGGAATAACGTATCTTCTACACTGGGCTGGTAACTTGCACAATAGTCTATCAGATTATCTTTCTCTCTCTTTAGAGGGTTGTAGCTTATGTTGGAACCAATTGGTTGTCCTCACTCATTCAACAGTATCTGCAACTAAATTTCAAGTTGACAAAAGATTATAAAAGATATTAAATGAAAATTGGGCCTAGTGTTTTAAAGATGGATAATGTACACTGGCTGATCTGATAGTGTTCTGTCTATTTGAATGTAGTGGTTCTTATTGAGGATTAGAGGACTATATAAGATTTAGGAACAAACAGTTCTCCCATCATTCGTATCTCTAGTTATTCCTGCTTCTCTCTGTCAGGATTGTTATTTATTATGAAGTATTGTCTGAAACTCTTTTGTTGTTTAGTCACTTGCTGTAGCTACGCTTGGTGATAGACAAATGGCGCAAAGGGTAGACATGCTTGCAAATGATGAAGAGTTCAAGAGGTTCTATCTTCAGGTCTCTTTAAATGATAATTTTTAGTTTCTTCTTTCTATAACCAACTGTACTTTGTTTGAATGCTTCCTTGTAGATAATTTTTATCATCTGTTCACCACCACTTGATTTGCTTGAAATTATATGAGGCAGCTCAATACTGCCAACTTCAATTAGTTGGGGTAAGATTGTATGTAGATATACGTGATGAAAGATTCTTGGTCGATTTGTCTTCGTATTAGATTAGAGTAATTCTCTCTCTCTCTCTCGTAGAGATCAGAATGTTATAGTGGATGAGCAGACATACTCTAAGCGATATGGTTGGAAATGAGAATACTAGAGGCATATTCTAAAAGTAGCTTGGATTAAAGATCAAATGAGGGAGGGTCTCCTATGATGATATAGTGGAACCTAACTTACCAGTAGATGCAGTGAGGCATAAAAGAGAAGATAGATGCAGGTGGGTAGTAAGTGGAGTCTCAAGCTTAGAGAGATTTAATACAATAAATCAGCCCTTTCAGGGCTTCTGGATTAGCTTGCTATATACAGAGCGCAATGGGGACACAAGATTCATTTGGTTGTTCCCAACTAGTTGTGGTTGAGGATACATTGGTGGTTATAATGAGTATAGACCTATATACTAAAGGTCTTTTGCATGCCCAAAATATTTCATTTTCATTAAATTACCTTTTCATTATTTCTGCTACTTGGCTGCATCTGGAAATCTAGTCTTAGGCTTGATATCTTTGCAGTACACATTTCCTCTATCATCTGTTGGAGAGGTTGGACGAGTTGGAGCTCCCAGTAGAAGAGAAATTGGACATGGAACACTTGCTGAGAGAGCTCTTGAGCCGATACTGCCATCTGATGATGATTTTCCTTACACGATACGTGTTGAGAGTACAATTACTGAAAGCAATGGCTCTTCAAGGTGATCAATAGCTTATCAACCTCACCTGAATCATGCATCTTGCCCACATTCATATGTTTTTGCATTCTTAGTGTCTGTAAGATAATATTTTTTTGCATGGCAGTATGGCATCTGTCTGTGGTGGTTGTTTGGCACTGCAAGATGCTGGTGTTCCTGTGAAGTGCTCCATTGCTGGTATAGCAATGGGAATGGTTTTAGACACTGAAGAATTTGGGGGAGATGGCACACCACTTATTCTATCTGACATAACTGGATCTGAAGATGCTTCGGGAGACATGGATTTTAAGGTTATCTCACCATCCATTTATTGTAAACTGTTGAGTAAGATTCAATATTATGCGTCAAGGTCACTATCAGCGATGGTGATTTGGTCAATAATTATTATTGTGTAAAAAAAGAGAAAGAAAGACAGAACACTTCAAGACAGTTGTGAAAAATGTATATGCAGGTTGCTGGAAATGAAAATGGAATAACTGCGTTTCAGATGGACATAAAGGTAATCAAAATTTAGAATAGACTGATGACTGGTTTTATCCTTTATTTTCTACTGTTTTCTGTTTATGTTCACCAATCGCCCAACCAGTTTGTGCTAGCTGCTGTAAGAATTTTTTGATGGTCTCAACTCGTACTTAATGATTATGGCACCTTGTAGGTAGGAGGAATTACTATACCTGTTATGGGGAAGGCATTGCTGCAGGCTAGGGAAGGTCGTATACATATTCTAGGTAAAAGCCATTTCTCTCTCTCTCTCTCTCATTGTTTTAGTTGTTCGTATAGTAGTAAAATGTTTGGTAAGCTATGTGATTTATGATGTGGTCCGACCGGAGATGTTTGCTGGTTGAACAATTTTGCAGAACTCATTTACTTCCCAGTGAAATAAAGAACCGGGGTTATGCTGCAGACACTGTTGCACTGTCTTTGGTTTTCTAAAAGATGTAATAGCCATCAAAGTCAACAAGCATGTTAATTCTGAGACCAAACTATCTTACCCCAATTCCTGTCAATAGTATTCGTATATGCATTATTAAATAATCAACAATTGGGTACATGCCTGAGTTGGAATAACAATTTTTTCATGGTGTTGCAAATATTTGGTGAAGTTCATATAGGTTGGTATTCAATCACTGAACCTAATGTCTGCAGTTTCTCCTTTTGGTGTTTCACTTGTGACATCTTTCATCCGTGTCTCTTTCATAAAACCAGTGATTACCGTATTCTGATTGGTGCTTGGTTTTCAGGCTCCAACTTGGAGGCCGATTGTCTATTTTCTTTTATTGTTGTGTTCAGAAAGACCATGTTTTCTCAACAATAGGTTTAGTTAACATTTCTAAATGCTGGCTCAGACTCTCTTGAGAATTTTTTCAGAAAATAACTATGTATTCTGCTTTATACCTTTCTGATTCATGCTAATCTTCATCAAGATTTTGCACCAATTAGCCGTTAATGATTTAAAGCCTCCTAGGGAAAGATGTCACCAAATTGTCAAAAGTTCTCCTCTTGCTGTTTTCATTTCTCCACTCTGTATTAATGGGTCGCTCATCTTTTGTCCATTCTTAGAATTGAGAGCATTGAGGTTCTGATGTAACGGAACTATCCAAAGTCTGTCATCTAACATTTAGTGCATGTATGCCATTGTTGTTTGGTCTCTCAACTGACTGTTGTGTTTTTGTTTTAGTTTTGCTTTTTCTTTTTGCCTCTTTTTGATCTTGGTTGGACATGCAGCTGAAATGTCCAAATGCTCCCCTCCCCCGGCTAAAAGACTTTCAGAATATGCTCCTCTCATTCACATGATGAAGGTCTGTTGCTTACTGCAGATGCATGTCATATGGATCTCTAGATCCTAGAGTTTGCAAGTGTTTCATGTTCTGTGCTGGTATCAGGTTAACCCAGCGAAAATCAATCTCATTATTGGTTCGGGGGGAAAGAAGGTGAAAAGTATAATTGAAGAAACTGGTGTGGATGCGATTGACACAAAGGATGACGGAACTGTGAGAAAATACTAGGGCTTACGGCTTACCTGTGCTGGACTTTTGGAAAAAAACATACGTTGAATTCTAATGTACACAACTATTGCAGGTGAAAATTACTGCCAGAGATTGGACAAGCATAGAGAAATCGAAATCCATAATCCGGAGCATGACTATGGTTCCAACTGTTGGTGATGTATACAGGTATTGTTTTAGGGAAAAGTAACCCTATTTTCTCTTTGTTCTTCCAGTACATAAAGTACTGCCTTGATATTGCCATTTACACAGCTAGTTCGTTTTAATAGGAATGTACGTTAAGGGGTTATGGAATCTATAATGATTTGTGTTTCAGCAAGATTTTCAAACATCAATCAAATTTTTACCAGTTCTTTTACACTGTTGGCTCGTTCGGTTGGTGCAAATGGTAGAATTTATACCGGTAATCATTTTGAAAGACATGTAACCATATTAAACATGTGTCTACAAAACATTTATTTCTGATGCTTTTGCTCTTGAGGCAGAGCTGTTGACTAGCTGTCTTATGTAGCGTGAGTTCTAGAATCTGGTGTCCCCCCTCCCTTTCAGTTTGAGAAGTTTAAATTTTATAGGTGTCTGATAAAAACACTAGTCAAGCTTTATGCTTTATCCATTGAGGCCTTGGTGTGATTTTTAACTAGGAAAGAAAGAGCTTTCTGATAGGGTTAGTAAAATTAGTCACCATTTTTGTGATGGTTATAGTTCATGGGTAATGCACCCAAGTGCTCGAGTGTTTTCCCGGAATGGAAGTTCAAATGGTCATTCGGAGTGTAAATATTTCATCATCATTGATCAGAACCTTTCACCGTGGGGATGAACTATTCGATTCTTCACCTATTAGCACTATCACGAGAAAAGTAATTGCTAGAGAGTTTTAGTTCAGTAACCGATAAATAATTCATGGCCTATACTATGCTTCATTGCCAGGGATTGTGCGATCAAATCCATTGCGCCATATGGGGTTTTTGTTGAGATAGCGCCAGGTCGTGAGGTATGATATTACATTTTCCTGCCTGTCCAAATGTTGAAATTTGGTTGCCATATTTACACTTGCTTCTGTTGATAAACAAGTCTATTTCTTCTGTCGTTTTGTCTATTCTTCTTCTCTCTTTTTTTCCCCCCTTCCCCAAATATTGGGAGGTACGGTTGCGTGAGAACAAGATGGATCTTTAAAGGATTTCAAGTATGGCTTTTCTTCTTTTCTTGCAATTCTAGAAACTCAGACTTTTACTTTAGGGTTTAAATCAACTGGACTCATTCTGCACCGAGTCTAGACTTTTGATAAGCTGGAGTTTTATGGCTTATACAAATGTACTAGGATTCTGGAGTTATCATGACCCTTCTGATAATGTGTGGACAGAATAAAGGCTTATAATTCTTATGTTTTGATCTCAGGGACTTTGCCATATCAGTGAACTGACCTATGACTACTTACCAAAGGCAGAAGATGTGAGCATTGTGTTTCATCCTCCTCATTTAAAATGACATAGTCATGTCACCTAATAATTATTCATGGAATTATTTTATGTTTTCTCAGGTTTTTAAAGTTGGTGAACGTCTCGATGTTAAACTTGTTGAGGTTTGGAAATGTCCTTCACATCTCTTCAGACATGATTACATGTGGTTACGCCCACGCAGACAGAATGAATGCTAAAAAATAGTGATATGTTCTTATAATTCATAAAGAAAAATGATTTCCAGGACTGTAAGTGTAGACTATTGATGCCAGTTTAGCCATGAAAACCTTCGTTTAATTGATACATGTAAGCCTCCATATGAGTCTTTTCTTTACATTGGCATTAAAGGTTCATTTAAAAGAGAGAACAGTGTGCTGTTGTGCACGTCATTATAAAAGGTGGAAGAAAGACAGAAGGCGTAGGTTTGAATCTTAACATCCATCTCAACGTGAACTTTTATGTGATCCATGTTTGGCCACTGTATCAGTTCAGCTACATCTTGGTACTGATAGCCATCGCATCTGTGACACATTCCTAGCAATCTTTCTGAATTTTGTTTGTTTGTTTATTTTTTCTCTTTTGATTTGGAATCGAACAGGTAAATGATAAGGGGCAACTTCGCCTTAGTCGGCGTGCGCTTCTTCCTGCTCCAGAAACAAATGAAGATAACGCTGGTGGAGCGGAAACCAGTGGTGACCTGAACAAAGATACCGCAGCTTCTCCTAAAGCTGAGGAGAAGGTTGAACGGTCCAAAGAAAGAATTAGTTCTCCAAAATTGATGACCTCATCGAAAGCCAACTCTACAGATGGTTCTGAAACACTACAAAAGAAGATTTTCAGAAGAGTAAACAAAAGCAGCAGCAAGGCCATTAGTGGCGTCTCTGGGAAGGATGAAAAGTAGTGATATACAAGAATGAAGTGTCTCAAACGTAAAGAAACTGCTAAAATATCATGGATTTCTCGTGGTAGAACACTGCTGGAGAGTAGAGTTACCTCACTAAGAAGGGCAGGCCCCAACCAAACCAATGGTAAATAAAAGGAGTTGCTTTCATGTTCCAGTCGTTCCTGGGAGACTCTGCAACTGCATGTAGGCTCGTTGAAATGGAAAACAACTCGTCGGATTTACTCATGCAGGTAAATAGGAAACCCTGATGATTGATTCCCGGTAGTGGGGGAACTTGGATTTCTGGAGATGCAAGAACATAGATGACAAGCATGTTCCAATGAGCAGTGAGTGGTAAGACCAGGAGCACTTTTAGTTGCTTACTTTGCTAATTTTCAATTTTTCGCCACTGGAGAAACTAGTGTAGTGAAATTAGTGAAACTGATATTTAGGCACATTACACTCCAACAACTTTCTCTTTTCCTCTTCTTTTATGTGCAGCATTAGTGTTTGTATAAGGATCAATCTGATTCATCATCTCATGTCACATGTTATCTTCAATTTGGTTCTGGTATGTCTGTCAATGCACTATTCTGTTCAGCCAGCGACTCAATTCATTAGAGACAAGACAATATACATACAACTGTGTTTTATGCGTTGTTTACTGTCCACAGGTGTCACACTTGTCTTTACTTTTGCATTCTAAGTGGTTTGCCAGATAAATCACAATAATATTCATGTCCCAAATAGTTTCTGGTCCATCTTGTAACCAAAAAGTTACTGAACAATACAGATATAATGAACACGACATAGGCTTTGGTTATCATTTGAACCTGATAGCAGATCTCCATGGTGCTCCAAATGATGAGTCAAGTTTTCACTTGCTCTTCATGCACAATTTACAAAAGGCAGAGGCACCACATCATTTGTAGAGCTCCTCTCAGACCGTCTCCTGGACTGTAGAGCACGACCCATCATTTCTAAACTGGGTCCTAAGCCGCAGAAGCACATGAAGGACAATCCCAGACACAAATCCTAGAGCTGCACCAGACGACACAAGCGAAACTGCTGTGCATATGAGCATCACGAAACAATCTTCCTTCGAGTTCATGTCCCGTGCAGCCATTGCCAATTCAATCCCAGCAAACAGGAGCAGAACCCCCAAAACCCCAACAGGAAACTGGTCCAAGACCATCACCAGAGAGCTCCCCAGAACCAAGCCCAACACCACTTTGGCTGCACCCAAAATGGCCACGCACCCACCACTCCTCCCTCCAAACTTGTATTGCCCGGCTAGCCCCCCTGCACCATGGCAGCACGGCATGGCCCCGAACCAGCACCCCACCAAGTTCATCAGCCCTACCGACAAAGAAACCGACGAGGCTGAGAAGTCCTTGCCCGGAAAAAGATCTGAAGACAACTTGCACACTGCTATGACTGAGTTTAGAACTGATAAAGGCAGCTGAGGAATTGTGCCCTTGAGGAACCCTTCTTTCCAAGCATGTTTGCTCATCTTCACAACTTCTATAGGAGATGGCCCAAATTTGAAGTCTTTGACAAGTTCAGGCCTTCTGATGAAAGCCAAGATCACACCCAACAAAAAGATGATAAAAGCTGAAGGAACTGAACTAACAACTTTCTTAAATCCCTTCCTTTTAATAGGCCTCTCCTCCTCTGATCCCTCTCTTTCATCGCTTTCTTCTTCTGCACCACTGACCATTACAATGAAGCAAGCACAAACAATAGCCAGAATCAGGCCATCCAACCCAAGCCACTGCCTATCCCCAGCTGTTTTTGACTTGGAAAAGTCTTGAACTTTTGTGATGTACTTCACAGCAGATATAGCAAATGACAGTCCCTGTGACAGCTGAATCCCTCTCACAACAGGTAAAGGTATGAGCTTGTAAACAAGCTGCATCAACCCTGTGACACCCAGAACCAACAATATCCCACCCGTCAAGATTCCGGCAGCCATAACTTCCGGTATACCGAAATCCGACCCGCTTGAGATTGCCACCGCCGCAATGGATTTCATGGGCTGGACTGGCATGGGGACACCGTAGATGGCGCCTGTGAGTATGTTGTATATGCCTGTGAATATCAAGGTGGTGCCTAAATTGAGGTCCTTGGCAAGGGTTAGGGCCAGCACAATTGGGATATATGTGCCTAGATCCCCAACAGCACCGTTGAGTTCTGCTGCCCATTTGGATTTCAGAGTTAGGTTGTTCTTCAGTTTGTGAAAGATGGAGGAGAGTTGGGGAGAATTTGGAGATCGAGAGTGAGAATCCATTGAGGAGGAGCTAGTTTGGATGAAGGGCTGATTACTCATACCTTATAGACAGTTGAATTGGTGCAGGTGCGTAGAGTGGTGGGATCTTGAACTGATAATATGCTGCTGGTTTTGCGGAGAATAATGATCTTGGTTGGTTAATATGGCTCCTCTTCAAGTGGAGCGGCAAAGTAGATATTCGGCGTTATGTATTGCTGCTCTTTGGGTCAACCCAAAAGACAATCTATGTATCGAGAAAGGAAAAGGTTTTATACTCTCCGGAATTTTTGGTTATTGAACTCAAATTGTCATTATTTTAAAAAAAAAATCTATTTGACTACCTTCTTTAATTTTATGATCCAAATTTATTACTGAAATAGTTTATTAATCTTATTTTAATATCATGTTTTTTTTTTAAAGGCAATGATTTAGGATTATATTGATAAAAAACTAATCAGGTTCTACTCCAAGGAGGAGAAGAACCTCACTAGTTTGATAGAGAAGAAAAATTACACACGGTTAACAATGCCCCCTAAGGGGTTTATAAGCCAATCACACCAAGAGACGTTGAAATTTTTCCAACGATTGGAAATCCAAAGAAAAGAGAGAAATTGGATCTCCGATAACCAGGACAGCTGATGTGTTGATTTATCTCTGAAAATTCCGTCATTTCGATTTCTCCAGATGCTCCAGGAAGTGATCCGTATAATCTAATCGCATCCCATCCTTGCTTTTGCGATTTTGAAAGTTTTGCATCGGGAGGGTGGTATTTTGCTGACTCCAGGACGTCGAGAACAGAGTTCGGACCTCTGAAATCACGCACGTCGCACCAAGCATAGATGAATTTCCAGTGAGCTGATGCAACAGGACATATAGCCAAGCAATGGTCTAAAGTTTCAAGTACGCAAGAGCAGTTTGAGCAGCCCACCTTTTCTAATGGTATGTTGCGAAATGCAAGTTGAAAGCAGGTTGCAAGTCTGTCTCTTGGTCGGCTTTGCAATAGAAGTTGTTGACCTTTTTTGGAACCCAGCTGTTCCACGAAGTCTTCGATGGATTCGGTTGCTTAGTGAGGGTTAGCTGATCTGCCATGTGTGAAGTGAAGGAGACTGAGAAGGCGTCATCCACTGTGAATGAGCAGTCCCAAATGTCTTCGTTGTTTTGATGCAAAGAGATTTCTTGCATGTTAGAAGAAAGATTCCTAAACTCCGCTAATGATCTTCCTCTCCCTCTACCGTCACGTTGGTAGACGACGTTAAAATTTTGCCACATGGCACCTTTGCTGACACTTTCCACCGCCAAGTCACCGCCGTTGTCGCTGACCGCCGCCTCCAACATGCCAGAACTCACCATTCGTGGTCTATGGCTATAGATCGAGGCCTCCGTTGGATCCCAGTCTAGGACCGTCGATTCGAGGCCCGGGCTCGCGATTCGTCGGTCTTAGACCGCGACCTGGCAGCCCTAGGCCGCGATCTGGCGGCCTTAGGCCGGGATCCTACAACCCTAGGCCATGATCTACGACTCAGTGTATTTATTTCTCCGTTTCAGATTTTTTCAGCGATGGTCGGCGGTGACAAATAAACTTCATCAGCAAAAAAATTTGTCACGCTGGAAAAAAGAAACGGCGATGGAGAATTGAGACCGAAAACTATAACGACGGTGGTAATATGAGACATTTTTTCAAAGTAGTGATAGTTTGGATCCAATGATCAAACGTTGATGGCAATTTAGGAACTTTTATGTGCCTTTTGACTTGTAGATTGAAGCATCGGCTTCCTCTCTCTATCAAATATCAATTGTTCATAACGCACATCTTTATTTCTATGCTTTGGAATATTTTTTAATAATTAAGATTAAATAACTAAACGTAAAAAATTATCGCAGATAAGCTTTATTAAAATGAAAACGTTATTTTTTAAAAAAATTATTGCCGAACACATTCATTGTGGAACTAAAAGCAGCTAGTTTCGATTTTCCCTTTTTTTAAAAGACAGAGTACTAAAAAGAGTTACTACTAATCACTAGGAAAATGTCCATTTTTTCCATCAACGTTTGATAAAAGGACTTTCTTTTGCCATTATTTTAAAAAATAATTTGAATAAAGTCTATTTTTAATCCTTTAACTTTAAAGTGTGTCATATTTTGATCACGTTTTAAGAATTCTTCATATTTCGATCCTAAAACTGTGTTTTTTGTCTTATTTTAGTCGTACTGTTACTTTATCAGTTAAATGTTTCGTTAAATAAGATATATTTACATAATTACCCCTTACATATTAACCTAATTATACGTTCATTTAAAATTCGGTCATTAAACTTTTAATAAAAGTTCATTTTAATCTAAAACTTTAAAACCCTAATTTCACACCATCTTCTCCGGTGAAACGAAAGTTTTTTACAACTTACAATACCTGAGTTGTTCTCTAGTTCAAATGGTTTCCTTTACAATTATTTGCCGATTTTGGGACCCTTTTTCTCAACAGTACGCGCCGTCCGGCGGCAGAAGATCGAGCTCGTTGCTCTATTCATCAAAAATCGGCGGGACATTGTCCTCTAGAATCGCGAATCGGACGTAACGACACCTTCTATCTTGAAATTTCTAACCTGAAACCTCCTCAGCGTCGTCGCCTTCATCATTGCCTATCGCCGCCTCCAGAGAGAATGGGGTTCGGCCTTGTCATCTCAATCGTGGCGATGGTCTCCCCCGATATAGGTGAGGAGGTGTTGAAGATTCAGTATAAGGGAGGCCCATCATGTTGAAAGCTCCTGAAAGTAGGAAGGGTTTAGCTCAACCATTGA
>JBBYHH010695858.1:0-10028 GCA_038382905.1 Daphne laureola
CTGTTATGACGCGCGATATCCTGTAAAACCACTAACGTGTTTCTGGGCGCAGGTTTAGGTAATTAGGTAAACGGAATGCCTTAAAACCTGTAATAACGCGTTAGAAACTTAAGTTAAGAAAAATTCAAAAATGGACGGGTTTTCAAGACTGCATCTTATGATGGACTCTGCTTCGACATCATCAGCCGCCTCCAGTAAACTGCTTCCGCATAGTTTCTGACAAGTAAGCACGAAGGGGTGGTGACACTTTGTGTTGTTCATGGGGTATAGGAGTAATAATTCTTCTCGAGGGCTTATAATAGTTAGTGTGAAGATCCTCGATGTGCACATTGTGATCATCAGCGCTCTCTTTAAGCTGATGTTATGTTGAAGCTTGATTTGGGGTCGTAAGGCTTTCGATTTTTTGGATTATGGCTGAAATTTTGGCCTCAATTTTTGTCTCTGTTTGTTGGGCTTGTTACATGAGCACCTCGAGCGTCTCTCATGTCATCGTAGTGTCTTTTTTTTTAGTCTGAAGGTTGGAGGGAGCTTTTATCAGAGACTACAAGATGGATGAAATTCCATTCTGTTGAAAGAGAAGGGAGATCAAGAGAGTCTATCGATGGTGTTTGTGGTGTGAATGATCGGGTATACCTATTTTCCTCACCTTAGTCACCTTGAGTGTGGATACATTGGCCTTAACGATTTGATTCTGGTGTTGTACCAATAATTGCACTATAGACATTAGCTGAGCCACTTGTACTTGTGAAGATGTAATTCTATCCATGTCCTCAACATCTTGGTTTTCATCCTTAGTGCGTAGAGATTTTTCACTGCACCATTCTTTACACATATGCAAGATCTCTTATAACTCTCATGCTTCTTCACCATCCTTGTTCAAGAACCATCTACCAGCGGAAGAATCCAAGTAAAGTTCAGATTCGGTCAATAGTCCCTGGTAGAAGATGTAGGCCTACTCGCCTCTCGGGATACCATTATGAGGGCACTTTTTTACTAAAGCCTTGAGCCTAACACAAGCCTGGGCTAAATTTTCATGTGATGCCTCTTGAAATAGTAAGATTTCGTTCTTGAGTTCAAAGGCATCTCGTACTAAAAAGTACTTCCTAAAAAATGCCATTCTTAGCTATTCCCATGAAGTAATTCTTGCTTGATGTAGACTCCAATACCACTGTTTACCATTGCCTTTTAACGAAAACGGGAACAACAACATCCATTTAGCTTCCTCAGATACGACTTTCAAGACTAAGGTGTCCATTATCATGGTGAAATTATCCAAATGATCTTGGGGGTTCTTGTTGGAAATTCTAGAAAAGGATTGACATTCTACATACGATATTACATGTCCCGGAATAATAAAATCCAATGGGAATGTAGCTGGCCGAATAAGCCTTAGATAATCTTTCTGTAGTTCTAGAGAAAAAAGCCTCATATAGAGGTCTTCCCCTTGTTTTACATCCTTGCTCTTGATGATTATCCATCGTGACATACAACTTGATAATTCTAGAAATTGGCTTTCCCCAGCAACATCGCCAATTTGATAGCTAAGGGTTTGTGAGGTTAGTTATGACGGTGCACAAATCTAATAGTTAACAATAAAATAAATTTGTAAGACCTCTAATGCCCCTAGCAACGTCTTATCCTAGTATTGCTGCTCAAGATAGGGATTGAATCCAAGAGAGAGAAGTTCTCTAGGAAAATCAAGGATTATGTGAAATCTATTGGTGAATTGGAAATAGGGTGTGAAAGATGTTGGGAATGATGATAACGAAATGTGGTCAGGGTATAGGTAACAAAAGAGTAAATAGTCGATGTTATGAAAATACGAGGTAATCACTAATGAGAAGTTCTCTCAGGGCAACATACACCATATCGAGGGTTTCCTACAACTAAGATGCCTCAATAAAAGGTAAACTTCAATAATCAGGTCTGTTTCCTCTCGGAATATCATCCCACCTCTCAACTAAAGATTCTATTGGGCACTCTCATGCTCCAATGAAGATATTTTGAGGATTACTATACCAAGTTATAACTATCTATTGAATCCCTAGGATTCTCTCGAACTCCCAGTTCATCAAGCAATGCATAGAGGTGAGATTCAAAGGTTGAAGTGTCTCCCTCTCGGAATAACACTCATACTCTCAACGAGAGTACTCTTTAACGATTCTCGTGCATCAAAGATATTGACTCTAGAGGTATTAAGCTCCAATCATACACACCAATAGAGTTACCAAGGTCCTTTCAGACTCTTGGTGCATCTATCAACTAATTTCTCTAAGTCTTTGTCGATGGAAGCCCTCTGGGACATTTCATCGAACACTAGGTGATATGTAAATGCTGGGGATACACCTACATACATACTAAAGATATAGAGCAGGAAATCAGTATCTACATAAGCAAAGACATATCAATCATAAGTTACCCCTAAGTCAGCTAACCCTAAGAGAAACTAATTAACTACTCACTAATAAACATGCTAATAACAAAAATCAGCATGCAAATAAAGGAAAACATATTCATAAATAAAGAGATAAGTTTACAGGTCACCCTAATATGCTTGATCATGGAGAAAGCCCATGATCTCCCATGGAAGAACTCTCCAAATTACTCATAAATTCGTAACTATGCTAGCCTTGCCTAGCTTATTAAATAATCTGACACTAAAACATATATATAGTGGTTTCCAAATGTCCTAATACTACAAATAAAATGATATTTCCTGACACACAGTTTTCTTGATACACAATGAAGTGTCAAGAAAGCTAGGTATATTTTGAAACTTTCGTGTGTGTCAAGAGAGTTTGTGCTGTTTTCTTCACATTTTATGATGTGTGTCGGCATTACTTCATTTTTTCTTAACAGAAAATAAACTTTTGTGTGTTTGGGAAATAAATATTCCACATTTCCTCACACACATTGTATTTTTTATGTCAACATATATCTAATATAAAAAATAATTGTATGTCAAGACAGTTTTAACAATTCAATGTATCAATTATACACATTTCACACATTCCTTTCCCTTTTGAAAAAACCTCCCTAACCCTATCGATTAGGCAATCACAATTCACAAACGTTTCGTACTCGCCGTTCTATTCATTCTCTCACGACGCACCGTTCCTTGTCCGGCGCTCCACCGGTGCTCCCCTACCACCGGCGCTCGCAAGGAGGAAGCAATCTGCGATAGATTAGAAAAGTGTACATTGGCTCACCATTTTTTGGTACAGCTTTCTTCTTGATCTCATCAATTTCTACTTCACACATCAATAATATCTTGAGTTGCAAGACCGAATTTCACCTACGATTTGGACGTTCGTTCGCATGGAATTCATTCGCTACTCCTCCTCTTTCCTACTGCCAATAGTTCTGACCAACCACCGCTTCTCTTAGAGATGCACACTGTTCCTTCTTATTCAAAGCTTCCCCAAATTCAGTCCACTACGCTTTGGAAGGATGGTGTTTTTTTTCCCTTTCTTCTATCTTTGTTTCGGTAGACTAGAGGTTTGGTTTTTTAGTTGATTACTTCTGGGATCGACCAGCGTGTTTTGAGTGGGGGAGCGTTGTTTCACATGTGCGCTAACGGCGACGCCAACCACCTGTTTGATGAAATGCCTCTGTTGTTGCCTCAAGAATATCCCGCATGCTCGGATCAGGTTTTCTTCACCCTACTTCGTCTTTACAGTAGGCTTGGTAAGCGCTGGATTTGACTAATGCATTAAGTTCGTTCTTTTATTTTTTTTAGAAACAACCGTCTCACAATGAAAATAATCTTTTTGAGGTGATTAAGCTTCCAGAATCATATGTAAACATTAGCACGTTGCTTCTGCATCAGGTACAAACCAGTCGTTATCAAAGGACACAAAAATTCCATTACAAAAGAAGACATGAAATTTTATACCAACATCGTAAGCTTGTTTTTCCCCTCTAATTAATTGATTGAATCAAAACTATGAATTGATGTTCCAAGCTTATGTTTTCTTATGATTTTTTTTTTATGAGTATGTTTTCTTATGATTCAATTCCCCATTCCCCTTTCGATTCTCTCTTCATACACCCAGAGAAAAAAAACTGTGAATTGTTTCAGTTTTGATTCATTCATGTATTTTTCTTATTTCAAGTATTATGAAAGTCATTTAAGTTGCTTTCTATCTTTCTTAAAATGCAGGGTACAAAGAAAGTTTTTCTTGTCTAGTCAATCAGGTTTTAGGTGAGGTTGGCTACATGCTTTAGACATAAATTAGGCCACGTGGATGTGTTCGTGTTTATCTGGTGCTCTCTGTCGATCGCTCCTCTGCACGCGAGCAGATGTACAGCAATTCGAGAGGTAGAGATTTACATAAATTAACACATCTATCCTTCTTTAGTTCTCTTGAAAGCTACTGGTGGTGAGTCCTTATCAAAACCTGGCTTCTATGTTGACTAGGTAGATTTTTCCAGGTATCGGAAAATAGTCTACAGTGCTTTTTGACAAATCATCCACTCAAATGAAGTAATTGGACATATCTCTGAAGGACCCCTTCTCTTCCATGGATGATATCTTGCCCGAAGGTAATTGATCCATCCATTTCTCTACTGTTCCCCGAGACTTATGATCTGTTTAGTATGGTTTGAAGCACTTCTGGATTTTTGAAGATTGTGTGAAGCTTATTGGAGGCAAAGATGAGAAGGCGGTTAATTATTTGTGTTACTCTTTTGCTGGATTTGGTGTTAATTATTTGTTGTGTTTTTGCTGCTAAGGTGTGGCTCTGTTGCCTAATTTTTTTGTGTGATTGCAGTACTCTAGACAGTGGTTTGTGGTTGTCCTTGTTATTGCAACTTTCTTTCTCTATTAATAATACATAATCATAGCCGCATTCAGAAAAAGGAAAAAACTTAATTATGCAAAATGTAAGTTAAGACTACAAGCAATTAATACTGACCCAATGTCTTACGCATGCATCTCTAGCTAGTATGTATGTTTTTTTTTTTGCATTTTTCTTTTATGTTTTCTTCTTTGAATGGCATCATGTAGTTAGTACATGTGTTATTAGAGGTTTAATTGTGCTGAGAGACAACCAGTGTAATATTTGTGATCCGAATGAAGTATTAAGTAGCAAACCAAAGTTCACGATCAGGTACTAGTTTTTTTTTTTAAAATTTTAAATGAAATAGCTAGAATTAAATTGTACTCCCTCCATCTCAAATAAAGGTTGTGAGTACATACTCTCATAAGTCCAATCCGTTAAATGCTTTTATTCTAGTAGCAAGAGCATGATATTCTACGTATTCATATTTTTGTGCTAAATTCAGTTGCCAAACTGTTGGGTGATTTGGCATATAACTAGGAATTTATTGATAATTTGATGACTACTAGATTTGATGGCCTAAAGTTGCTAGTTTATTAGGTTTCGAATAAAATTTTGCTGGGTGGAGGGAACTCCTACTTCCCGTATACGTGGCATGACGTTATTGGTTGCTGATACCCTAATTAATTACGGATTGCCACACCCCATAATAAATAGTGGCAGCCCCGTAATTAATAGTGATAGCACGAACCAATAACATCATGTCACGTATACAGGAATGAGGAGGTCCCTCCATCCCGAGTTGGAGCAAAATTGTGTTCTTAGGTTTCCTGACTTCTTTTGTGATATGGTTGGGTTTAAGCAAAGATATGGAAACGTTAAATTGGGCATTTGTTGTAAGCTCTTCACTCCTTGGATCTCAGCTTTTGGACAAGAAGATGAACTCAAGAAGTTTGTCTGTTGTACTGTGGTAATGTTTGAAATGTCGATTATTTAAGCATTTTTTCTAATTGCAAAATTTTGGTTTCTAGTTTAGTAGATCTTAAAGAGATGACCGAATTTTAATGTTTCACAATTAAAATTATTTCAGGTTGGTGATGAACACTCTTCAAATCAAAGATCATCAGTTCAAAGGCATCAAAAGGAAGGAGCTAGAAATTAGTGATTTAATAGTTATAACTTAGTTAGATATTTATTTAATCTATTTAGCATCTTTCAAGTAGATACTTTGTATGAATGTTTAAGAACTATTGTAAATTTTATTTCTATTAATGAAATTTTTTAAGGTCGAGCCACTATTAATAGCTTCAATATTATCGGTTAATAGCAATATTGTCCATTAAAACCACCACAATAAAAATGAAAAAGAAAAAAAGAAGGCAGGATCAAAGCCTTTTACTCTTTTCCTTGACATACAAGTGTTTTTCTTGACACTAAAAAAGTGTGAGAATACTTAGATGTCTTGACAGATAAATGTCTGACAATAAAATCGTATATACTTTCCTTGACACACAACTGTGTGTCGTGAAATACTTAAATATTTCACCGACAGATATGGAAAACTGTCGGGAAAACCTTTCCCAACACAGTTTTTATCGACACTTTTTTTGCATGTCGGCAATTGTTTAGTGTGTCTTTGGTGACACTTTTGCGGGTTTTCCTGACAGTTTTTATGTGTCACTAAATATCATTTTGTTTGTAGTAATGACCCTAAACACTTTGGTCATATTAGACATCTAAAATAGGGATAAATTGGTGTTAAACTAGCCCCAAATTCGGATAAGAATGTGTAACCGTCAGGAGAGAGAAGATCACAGGGTGCTAGTTGGAGGCGCCTTAAACTAGCGCCATGTCCAATTTGGAGGGGCAACTCACGTCTGGGTTTGGCGCCTGGTTGTGTCGGCTGGGTCTGCATGTGGCGCCATTTATCACGCCTTGGAGGTGCCAAAACCAACGCCTGGATCTTGGGCATGGTCTTCACATGGCGGCATATCTTGTGCTATTTGGCGCCATTTGGCGCCTTGCTTCCTTGGTGGCGCCTGTTTAAGGCACCAAAACCCATACCTTGCACATTCCTAGCGCCACTTTGAGGCATCAAATTAGCGCCTTGAAGTGGTGCCTCTTGTCATCTGATTTGGCTCTCCAACTTTGCAAAATGTGCATTTTGGCTCTCTTAACTCTTCTCTTAGACTCCAATTTTCTAATATAGCTCGGGATGATCTTCGATGCTCTGCACTTGGCTAATTTCCATCCCGAACCTCCAATTATGCTCTTCTAAGTGCAATTTCACCTCTAAGATGTGCATCCTGCAAAATATAGGCAAAATAGGTAAAATGCACTAACATCGTGATAAAATAGGCATAAATGATGAGAATTGTGTCCTAAACACCTAAGAAATATGTGCGTGTTTGCACACTCATCATGTACATAGTACACTATTCTACACATCCTCTTTCTTCAAAAAATCACCATCAACCATTTGCAAAATAATTCTCTCTCTCTCTCTGTGTTAGACATCTCTTAGCTATCTTCCTTTAATCTTATTGTTCCGATCAAAATCGATCTCACCTAGAAAACTAATATAAAAAAATCTCACCTAAAATTTTTGCCAGTGTGTCCAAAATCTCTTCCGTCATCTCTCAGCTCGATGGTTTCTCGATTTGTGGAGGCCTTCATATGTTCAACTTCTTATTCCTCTATTCTGTCATTAGTGAATCAGAGTTGCACAAGCATAAAAATGGATCGGAGTTGCACATGCATAAAATAGGGAGACCAGCAAGTGCGCATGAGGTGATTGTAGGAATGCTGACGGTTCTAATGGACGCGGGAAACTGACCCAATCGGGAAAACAAGGCCAACCACCAAATTTGGCAAGAGAGTCAAGACACTGACTTGCCTGTGCAATCCTAGACCACCGTGACCGGAGGGAAGCCAGAGCCCCTCATAGGGAAGACGAAACCAGGACTCATCATCGATTAATCGACAAGTTCCTCAACTAGGAATAAGATTTGACGGAGGCCTTTAAGATGTTCGATGAGGATAGAGATGGGTTCATCTCCGCCAATGAGTTGTAATCGGTGTTGCAATTGATTCATCTCCAGTATTGCAATCCATGTGTGCTTCAGTATAGGAATGGTAGAGGTGCTTTTGCGGTGGAAAAATAGAGGATGAGAGAGAAGACGATCAAAGAGAGAGGCGAGGAAAACAGGCTAGGGATAGTTTTGGAATTTAACACTTAGTCAATACATCTCCTTAATTATTATGCCAGTCAACATGAAGCAACTAATTCAGGACGGAGGGAGTATTTGTTATTTACTGCACTTTAAGATTCAACCAAACATATTTACTTTACCCCTAGAATATAAAATGTTCCTAAATGATCCCTAGTCGAGAATTATAGTGAAAAATGAGTTACTATAATGTACGCGAGACTAGCATAAGGGAAGAATCCATAAGATTGTATCTAACTTATGATTACATGATAGAGATGTTCATATAGTGGATTGACCCACATGAGATCACTTATGTGTAGGATTTAGAAATAGAAACCGATGCTCAAATCAAGTTTTAAATTTATACACGCTCATCATCAAAGGGGAAGGTTGTCTGCTGTAGATAGGGTGAGTGAGGTCAAACCAGAGAGATCAACTCGACCTTTGAAAACCTTGCTAAAAGCATTGTTATTGTGTTTTGAAAATAGTAGGTGTTAAAAATAGTAGTAGATCTGAGGAAAGTAAGTTACAAGAATGTTAATGCTAAAAGAAATAACAGAAATGAAAGTTCTCCTAAGTAACCAAGTAGAGCGAGATACTAAAACAATGTAAATTTTAGAAAAATCTAAGTAAGGGGGATAAATATCAAACAATGACCTCTCATGTTACAGTCCCTCCTAGTACGACGGTAATTTTTCTGGATAGTTTATCTGAAGGCCGGATTCTGTAGTACCGGGACTTTGTTATAAATGTGCAGAACACATTTTTTGGTAGTCCCGAGACTCCGTTGAGGTCTATCTCTGAGGTATTTTGCATCAGGAGGTTGAAATGTGAATTTCTGGGCTATTTTGCCGAGGTTAGTCTTTGGGGGAAAAATGGTTATTCTGAAGAATTAAGGGTAAAATGGGAAATAAAATCTGTTAAATGGGAAATATGAATCAGTTAAGCTAGAATTAATTGTTTAAGTTTGGTTAGTAACAAGTTAAAGTAAGTTGGTAAGTAGTAAAAGGTAAAAGGTATATGTATGGTTAGAATTAAAGTGAGGTAATATTGTGTGGTAGTAAAAATTGGTTAGTAAGTAAATAAGTTAAGTAAAATTGGGTAGTAAGAGTTAAAGTAAGAGTTAAGGTAAGAGTTAAGGTAGTGTATTGTGTAAGATTGGTAAAAGATAAAATATAGTAAAGTCTAGTAAAGTCTAGTATATGTGTATGGTTAGGATTAGTAGTTGTAAAGTAAAGTTAAAACATAAAAAAACTTATGTCTTGTCTTCCTCATCCTCATCGCCGATTTGGGTTTCCTCCATCCTCAATCCTCTTTCATTTCTTCATCCCATCTTCTTGTCTAGTTGCTTAAAATTGTTGGTAAGATAGTCTTCATTAGGGAAACACTTAGAAACTAAGATTAAAGACAACAAGGATCATCCTCTCTTCCTCTCCTCGGTGACCGAAATTGGGGCTTTGTGTGGGTGGTGAATTTTCTTCATTTCTTCATCAAATCTTTGAGGTAAGTTTGTAATTAGGTTGATCCAAGATTGGTGTGAGCTTCTTCTACATCATTTTTGCATGATAGGTTAGAAAAGTGTTGAATTTGGTCTAGGGTTCAAACTGTTCTTGAGAAAGGTTTGGGGGAACTTTAAATTGATGTTAGATTATTGTTGTTGGGTGGTTTGGGAGTAAGTTTCATGCCTGGAAGGTTGGCCAATTCCTTGTGAATCATGGTTCTATGTATTAAGGGTTAATTTGAGGTGGAAGAGTAAATGTTGGAATTAAATTGCGGTGTTGATAAAACTTTGATGTTGGAATTTGGTTGAAAATTGATACGACCATGGGTGGACCCCATGCGTCGTACTCACGGACTTCTCACTCCTGTTAGTGAGTTTCATATCTTCCCCAGACTCGAACTCGTGACTTCAGGCTTATATGCACAGTTCAATGAGTCTGAGTACCAATTGAGCTGCGCCTTTTTTGTTACGACCATGGGTGGACCCCATGCATCGTACTCACGGACTTCTCACTCCTGGTAGTGAGTTTCATGC
>JBBYHH010695869.1:0-10028 GCA_038382905.1 Daphne laureola
CACTATTCATAAAGTCCACTAACTTTGATCATTTACTAGTTTAGATCTATATGGATGACATTATTTTGACTCTACTAATGATCTACTATGCAAAAAATTTGCTAAGCTTATGCAGGGAGAGTTTGAGATGAGTATGATAGGAGAACTCAACTATTTCCTCGGTCTACAAATCAAGTAAAAGGATGATGGAATATTTATCAACCAAGCTAAGTATACCAAGGAGCTACTAAATAAAGTTGGCTATGCCAATGCCAAACCCTGTCCCACTCCTATGAGTAGCACAACAAAGCTTGTTGAGGATGCTTCTGGTTAACGCATTGATCAAAAGCTTTACAGAAGCATGATTGGATCATTGTTATACCTCACATCAAGAAGACCAGACATCTTGTTCAGTGTCTGTATATATGTCATATTTTGAGTCAATCCAAAGGACTCACACTTGAAGTGCGTTAAAATGATTTTCAGATATCTGGCAGATACACCAGAATTAGGGTTATGGTATCCCAAGGAAACTTCTTTTGATCTACATCGATATAGTGATTCAGATTTTGCTGGAAGAAATATAGATAGGAAGTCAACGAGTGGAACCTGTTAATTCTTGGGGAACTGCCTCATATCTTGGTTCTCCAGAAAGCAAAAGTCTATTGCACTCTCCACAACTGAAGCAGAATACATAGCTGCAGGAAACTGTGTAGAAAAAATCTTTTGGATCACTCAACAATTGAAGAACTATGGGTATAACTTCATAAATGTGCCAATCAGATATAACAAAACAAGTGCCATTTATCTTGTAAAGAACCTTGTACATCACTCAAGGGAAAAACACATAGAAGTAAGATATCACTTCATCAGGGAGGATGTGGCAAATGAAGATGTATCTCTGGAATTCATTGATACAACAAATCAACTAGCAGACATCTTTACCAAGCCACTAAATGAAGAAAGGTTAAGCTTCGTCAGAAGAGAACTGGGCCTCAGCAATCCAAGGTGAAAGGTACACATCACTAACTCCTCTGGTGTTAAAGACAAAAGATTATGAAAACTAATTTCATAATCACATAGTATTAAAAACTTCATAGAAATTTTTTGCATTCTATTAGTCCAAAGCTTATTTTCAATCAGATAGTTTGAAACTATTTTCAAAAACTTAGTACATCAACACGTTGATGGCACTCCTGATTTCAGAATAGCTTTCAAAGTTCTCTTTGTTTTTCAAAAGGGCACCCTTCTGGGTTTAAGTCTAAAAATCTTTATCCCCTTTCAAAAACATATCTCTCAGTTTTCAAAACAAAAAGTTGGACTAAGGACAAATATTTTGACATATCAAAAAGTTCTATTTATTCATCAACACATTGATACTAATCCCATCAACATGTGATAACTGTTATCTGTAGAATCTACTTTAACTCATGCATTGACTTTGTTGTCTGCATTGCCTTGTTTAAAAGTTGGGAGGTTAAACCCCTTCTTTTATACATTTATTCTTGTTATAATACGCATGATCTATCAAACTCTTCAAAAAGGAACATGTTTAGTAAATCACATAAGTTAATGACCTATTATCGAAAGAGCATACTGTCAAAAGAGCATAACCCATACTCATGATCATACATTAATCTGAGTTAAAATATATGAGTTCATCAATATTACTCTGATACATGTCATACATCATTATTGAATGAGTTGATAACTCCAGCTCTGTGCAATGACATATCACACATATATGAATGAGTTGATCACTTCAATTCTGTTATACATGATACTCTCTCCGTCCCTTTTTAATAGTTACATTTCTTTTTCAACATTTAATCTATATTTTTTTTATTCTACATTTTGATATATAAAGTTAAGTAACATATATACATAAGATAAATTAATGTGTCTAGTTTCTAGAAATATTTTTTCCAATTTTTTTGAGAAACTTCTTTCTAGTAAAACATTGAGTCAAACAAAAGTTCAAAAGTCAAACGTAACTATTAAATAGTGACAGAGGGAGTGTAAATATGTTATAAATGAATTGAACACTTCAATACAAAGCATGCTTATACATAAAGATATTCAACTGCTCAATCTTGCTTCATGCTTCATAAGTCTCATTTATAACACAAGGATACTATCTATATCACTAAGTGATTATCAAAATGTTGATGATAACTTATCAAAACATTTAGTCCCACTTACATATCTTACATATACACTCCTCTGGGTCGTACCTTTTTTATGAAAAAAAAATGGGGAGAAATATGTTCAAGGAGTAAGGGGGAGCTTGTCTTGTTTGATACAATGCACCTAAGATCTCATTATCATTTTTCAAAACTATTTTCCTAAGGGGGAGAATACTTTGTAATGTGAGAATGTATTCAAGTTTGAAAAGGTTTTTATAAAAGCTCATCCTAAGGGGAGCATATACTCAGCTATAAGACCCTTATCAAACATCATTTTCAAAAGGTTATCCAAACTTCTTGAAGTGTTTTGTCATCATCAAAAAGGGGGTGATTGTTGACTTTATTATCTTCAACCATTTGTTTTGATGATTCCAAAACCTTGAGGATCATTTTGTAAAGTTATGATAAACTTAGTGTCTTCTCCAAGATTATTATTTCATGGTTGTTAAGATCATAATTATGGGATTAAAGTGCAAAGTACTCAAAAGTACAAGGATTCATGTGTTAAAAAATGCATATATGAACATCTCGGCATATACATTATTTGATCCAAATTCTTGATTAATGTGGAGTTGTTTCTTAGCCATATTCATAGGTTTTCAAAGAAGAAATGTTGGAGATTAAGTATATGAAAACCAAATGCTACTCTTTTCATCAAATCAAGAAAATCTCGGATTGACAAGATACAATCAGTTCAGAAAAGGAAAGAAATTAAGGAAGCGTATGATTCAGTGGGGAACAATGCATTGATGCGCAGATGCTCAAAATGCAAGCTTCAAGATTCACAAGTACTAAATCATTCAATCATGAAGCTATTCACTCCACTACTGAGCAACATCATTGAAAGATAGAATTCAAGTTTGAAGCTCTCAAGGAAGATTAAGATTGAAGAATAAAATCCATCAAGTTGTTAAAGCCAGTTTTCATCAACGTGCTGATGGAAGTTGACAGAAATCTAAAAAGATCTGCAATGGCTACAAATCAATTAGTCAATATTCACAAAACTTTAAAAAAGAATAATTTCATACATAACGGATGTGAAAGGATCTCAAACGCTCCTACTCATTTCTACACACCTTGGAGCCTATAAAAGTCAAAAAAGGAAGAAGAAGAATACAAGACACAAGAACAAGATCATATGATTTAAATCTGTACATTCTTCATTCTCCTACTCACTCTCACATATCAAGAAAAACTCTCGAGCTATCATTCACAAAGTTACAAGCCTCCAGAAAATAATCTGCACTAGCTTTGACTACATCAGAGAGTTCATTATTAGAGAAGCCTTATGTTCTATATCTTATATTGTACAAGGCTATCTCTCTAGAGCTTATATAGATCAACTTCATTAGTTTGTGGTGATAGACCAGTTCTTCATCACTGATTAAGTGAAACTTCCCAAGAAATAGGAAGATTGATAGCATACTCTATCAACCTGTTGATCATAGTCCTATTGTCTACACTCTAAGCCTTATTAGTCAGGCAACCTTGGCGTAAAGTCCTATGTGTCGGGCAGCCATTGTACAAGTCTTGTATGTCAGGCATTTTGTAAAGTCTTGTTACTCAGGAAATTGGTAAAGTCCTGTTAGTTAGGCATTAGGCGTAAAGTCATGTGTGTCAGGAAGTCTTGGTGAAATTCTTATGTGTCAGGCAACCTATATAAGACTTGTGTGTCAAGCCTCAGTTCTAGTGGAGAAATACTCAACTGTGTCTTGAAGAGAGAATGTAGGTCGAGTTGACCGAACCTCTATAAATGTCTTTGTCCTTCACTCTTCTATACACTTTTATATGTGCTAACTATCAACACGTTGCTATCTTGTTGATGCAAGTATAGTCAACTCTAATTTATCAACGTGTTAATCTAAGGGTTTTGGTTGCAAAGCCAAAAAGTTTGAAACTTTCTTTAAGACCAATTCACCACCCTCTTGGCTATACTTGGGTCTACAACTCCTACAATGCACTCCTTGCCCTCGCCAAGTGTGGTCAAGATGCATTATACAAGAACAAAAACACAATATACATACCCTTACAGGGTCAAGTTAGCATTCTACACTAGATACGGTTAGAACGGATTCATGCCCTCATCCATTACGGTCAACGTGTAAGACCTATTCAGGTCTTTGAACCCTACTTATTAAGGTGTAGGAATAAGCCTATTAAGGTTTTGATCCCGCTTCTCTTATGGACGTGGATAACCCTTTACACCTAACAGGGCTAGAACACCTACCAAGGTTTAGAGGACACATCACCCTCCCTAACATGGTCGAGGTTTAAATTAAATTTCTCTTATCAAGGATAAGATAGGTTCACCTACATCTACCAATGCTAGAATTCCTCAAAAGGTTAAGGCGACCCCAAACTGTTCAGAACAACCTACGATGTTGGTAAATTTCCCTGAATATTTTATTTGGGACCAGAATCTGCTAGTACTGGGACTCTATTTTGAATGTCCATGGCACGTTTCTTTCTAAGTATCATATCCCAGGAATTTATTTAAGACTTGTTTCCATGGGATTTCACATTATGGATTTGGTATGTGAATCTCGGGTCATTTTGTCAAAATTGATGTTGGAGTACTGAGGCTTTGTTTTAAATATGCAGAACACATTTTTGGATAGTCCTGGGACTCCGTTGAGGTTTATTTTTGTGAGAATTCATATCGTGGTGTTGAAATGTGAGTTTTGAACTATTTTGCCAAATTTCACTTCGGGGACAAAATGGTCATTTTAGAAAAATGGACGAAAATACCCTTTAAGGGTAAAAAGGAATAAAATCGGTTATGAAGGGGGAAAAGGAGATAATGTGGTAATATTTTATATATTTAAGGATTAGTGGAGAACATGTGTCCACTTTTGGTTAAAGAAGAGAAGAAAGTGGGGTGAGGTCAGCATCCACTAATATTGTGTGGTAATTTAACAAGTGAAGTAAATGGAACAAAATTAGAAAAAAAAAAGAGAAGATTTCAGCAAGAGAAGAGAAGAGAAAAATAAAGGGTGGAATTAAATTATGAAATTAGAAAGAAATTGGTATTAAGAAAAAGGAGATGGAATGGGATATTTTAGTTAAGTCTTTTTCTTTCTTTCTTACTTCATCTCTTGTTCCTGAGTCAATCTCCAGCTCTCTACGTTTCCATCTTCTTTAAGCTTCATCATCTTTATCTCTTCATCTCTTCATTTCTACACCAATCCACTAAGAAAACTTCAAGAATCAAAGAGGTATGCTTGAATTCATGAAGAATTCATGAAGGAATCAAGCTTGGGAGGAAGTTTTTGAACTCATCTCTTCTTCTTGTCTAGGGAAACTTTTGTAAGGAGTTTTGGGGCAAGAGTTCTTCATCAAATTCATCAAGAATTGGTTAAGGTGATCTTGAATAGAGGTTAATTTGATGTAATATTAGCCTCTCTAGCTTAATTTCTTCATGATTAATTGAATTAGTAATGTAGGGTTTATAAGGTTCATAATCAAAAGTTGGGAGAAAATTGAAAGTGGAGTTCTAAAGTGTTAATTGGGTGATTATGAACATCTTTAATACTTGGAATTATTTTTGAATCATCATGGATCACCATTTACGCTCATGGCTAATTTTTGGTGGAAGAGATCAAGGGTGATTTTCTTTGATGAATTGTGGAATTGTTGTTGAATTAGGCTTGATTTGGAGTTCTTAAATTGTGGTTGAATTGTTGAAGAAATTATTCCTATGCTATTTTGGTCATTGGGCCGAAATTAAGGGGTAAAAATAAATCATTGGTTTCCTTTGGTAATTTGTGAAATTATGTTGAATTGAGCTTGGAAATGGATTTCTAAGTTGAAAAGAGGATGATTGGAAAATTCTTTCCTATTTCCTTGTGTTGGCCGAATTTTTAGTGTAGGAAGTATGTTGATGTTTCTTTGATGATTTATGGTTGTGAAATGGTTTAGGGTTGTTTGTGAACCCTAAATTGTGGTTAATTGTTAAAGAAACATCACATGGCATGTTGTCCTTCACCTGGCTGATTTTATGATGTATGTTCATTGTTGATGTTCTTGGTTAAAGTATGGAATGGAGTTGGATTAGTGATGCTTAGGAACTCTTAATGGATTGTTGAATTGGTAAAGAAAGATTTCCTTATCGATTTGCTAATGTTGGCCGAATTGGTAAGGTGGGAAAAAAGGTTGATGTTGGTTGATGATGGATGATGAAATGTAGTGAAAATTGTGTTTAGCTAATGGAAAATAGATGTTGGTAATCTTTTGCGTACTTAGTTTAATTCTACATGAGTTGCTGAATAGCGAAGCTTACTTTATGTGATGGATTTTGGGCAAAGGATTGTGGACTTAAGTTCTCTTGCTGTGTTATTATTCAGTGTGACTTCTGGTATCTGGGATTGCGGGAATTCAAAAGGAATTATGGAGGATTTGCATTTGGATGCAAAGTTGCCTCAAATTTGCTATGTGGAGTTTATATTTGTTAGGTAAGGATTCAATTTTATTTATATGCATTATTGGCTTCTAGTATGCATATCGGGTTAGTTGAGGCTAGTTCCCGGGTCGACGGTGGGGCCTAGTGACTCCCGGGGCTAGTCCCAAGGTAAGTGTAATGGTATGCAGGTTTTACAGTCGGGAGAACTGACCAGGCGGTCGATGATATTGCTTGTTAGGGAGAACTGACCAGGCAGTCGATGATATTATTCGTAAGGGAGAATTGACCAGGTGGTCAATGATATTACTCGCTGGTACCATGCGTTTTGGCCCCGTGTGCGATGCTTAGAGCCGCCGGGAAATGCGTTATCTTCTTACATCTGACGGGATGCTTATATTACATTTCATATCATTTGCATATCATATTCCATGCGATATCTAGGATTGTATATAAATGTTATAACATGGCATGCTAGCCTTTTTATGCAGGTTGTTTTCTTAAAAAAAAAAAAACCATTACCCTTACCTAAGCCCTTACTCAGTACCTCTCGAGGACTCACCCCCTTATTGTCTATATTTTCAGGAGCTAGTGGTTCTCGACCCACGGAGTAGCTCCGCCTGGTCAATTTGTGATCTTGGTACTTGAGGTATTTTAGCTCTTTGGTTGGGTTATATTTCTATTTCGGGGGTAGTCTCGATTGAGATGTTGGTTTGGTTTTGAGTACTGGGGTGAGCATACATACAGATTAACTAATGGTTAACTTCTTTTTATGTTTATCAGTAGCAACAATAGTACTTGGGTGATCGTCGACGTTCCTTGATGACCCCAGTCATTTTGGAATAATATGTACCTACTTGGCATACTTTTGGCTCTGTAGGTGTGGCATGCGCATGTACATGTATTTAGGCAGCATTTTGGGATTTGTATGTATTTTTCTGCTTTTGATAATCTGGATGTGTTTACTTTATTTGGGGAGTTCTTGCCAAGTACAGTAGTGGAAACTCTCCTTTCTGGTGCATCTGGTGTTGAGCGGAGCTCAACTATATTCTGTATGATTCTGCAATGCTTGGATGTATATTTACAGTTGTTATGCAAGTGCAGGTATCCCGCATATTTAGAATGTCCTATACTAGCAGTGCGTTAAGTGTAGGTGACAGGTGTGTAGAACCGGGTTGTGGGTCCGTGAACTTAAGTGACCCCTATTTCGATGTTGCCATTCCCTCCTCCGCGCTACCGCTACCGCTACCACTACTGCTTACCGGGTGCTTCCGCCACAGCGTCGACCAGGAGGAGGTGGTGACAACTTGGTATCAAAGCAGGTTATTTTATAAACTGTCCTCTGAACTTATGTTGGGTGTGTTTGGACAGGCAAGCCCCTTTTCCACCGATCGATTCAAGGATAATTCAGTGATGAGGCTGGCCACCTCTCTACGAGAACTACCTTGGAACGGGAGGTGGGGCTACGGGCGGCCGATCTAAACATACTTAACATAATTAAACATGGGGTTAATTTTTTGGTAAATTAGGAAAATGCATAAGACTTGTCCATGAAGGATATTGACATTTGTATTGGAGTTTGGCAGGTAGGAAAATGAGTTCCTAATTTGAATTGAAATTGACTGAAATGATTTGCTTATGTGTTATAGTTAGGAAATTTGCATCATGTATCATGTATTGCATCTACACTACAGAGCCGTAGAAATACTGTTGCTTCCTTTTGTCAGATAGTTAACTGTTATGTGTGCTCTTTCTTTATTGTGGGATTTCAGGTATGGTGAATACTCACCGCCAACGGGATTTGCACCCTGAGATCTGGGAAATGGATCCCGTCCCTTTTGAGAATTTGGGAAGGAGACGATGGATACCGAGGAAGCCACAACCCTAGCCAGGTCCTCCACTACAGCAGCTTACTCCAGAAAATTTGCTGCAGGTGTTGGGGTCAGATTCGTACAGCGCTGAACAATGTTTGGGGCGAGGGAGTTCAGAATGACCCTCGAGTACATGCTGACCCGTAGGGTCAGGATAGTTCGAATGACTAGTCAGGGACTCAGCTACAGATCGGGAGATTCTGACGCACGCACCCCCACACTTACCAGTTTCCATCATTATCAGTCAGACTCAGGTTCGAATGATGAGGATAGGGGAAATTCCCGCATTCAAGGGGAGCGGTCGGGGGCTCAATCTGACCGTTATGTACAGGGTCAACACAGAGATGGGAGAGGTTGATGATATGATTTATGTCGCAGAGGCAGGGATACAAAGGATTCTGAGGACATCCACCGGGCCCGGAGGCCCTGAGTTGACCGTGCTACTGGTTCTGATAGGGTTACGATGGTGAAGCAATTCCAGGGTCACGATCCCCCTAGATTCACAGGTAAGGGAGGGTCAGAGGCCGCTGAATCATGGTTTATAGATATGGACCGACTTCTCATGACACTGGATCTCCCGTCTGACGAGATGGTATCACTTGCCATTTTCAACCTATGCGACTGACCGTACAACTGGTGGATTGGAGTGTCTAGTGCAAGGAGTGCTCAGTATGGTCACCGGGGATGGTGAGATACTAGTATCGAATAGGAGAAGTTCTCCCACTTATTTTAGGAGCGGTGGGTCGGGTACCATATCCGCGACCGTCGCCAGGTGGAGTTTGACGGTTTGAGACAGAGGACCATGTCCGTGACCGACTATGAGTACGAGTTTGATAGATTGGTTCGGTACGTTCCCCAGTACCATGGTATGGAGGACGAGAAGGCTAAACGATTCATCAGAGGCCTCCATCCTAGGATCCGGAGATATGTGCTACCCTTGGGTATCACGTCTTATTAAGAGGCTGTGCAGAAGGCCCTCTTGGTTGAGATTGAGGATACAGATGGCTGAGCTGCAGTTTCCCGACCCCAGAGCAATGGGATAGATTCGGGATCACAGAAATCAAGCAGGAGATCATGCAGGTTTGGCAGGTCAGGTTCGAGCAGCAGGGGTAAGGACATAGTAGAATCAGTGCAGTTTTGTCAGGTCTATGGAAGATATCATCTAGGTAGAGAGTGTTGCCGACAGGCGGGCCGGTGCCTGGGATACGGTTCAGTAGAGTACTAGATCAGAGATTGCCCCCAGAATCAGAGGAAGGATACTGCAGCAGCGCTTTCAGCCAACGGCCCAGTCCAACGCATTCCAGGGGCGTGGGATAGCTGAGGGTGGCCTGAGGCCACCGTAGCCGAGACCACAGATTTGACCACCACCACTAACACCAGTGTAGCAGCAACCCTGACCGGGTCAGGTATTCCAGATTGAGAGGGGCGAGACTGCCCAACAGGGAGCGTTAGCAGGTACACTACTTTTGAATGATGTTCCTATTCATGCACTTTTTGACACGGGAGCATCTATATCCATTGTGGCACAGAGATGTGCAAAATCTTTGTATATGTCTATTGTTTCTCTGCCTGATGTATTTCAGGTCCTCACTGCTG
>JBBYHH010695880.1:0-10028 GCA_038382905.1 Daphne laureola
TTCCTTTCGCATAAAACCTTCCAACTTTTCCCCATACTTTAATTCAGCCTAGAACCTTCAATTCTTGACACATTTTAATCAACATTGCCAATTTCATGATCCTTTTAGTTATTTTATGATCACTTGTAGCAATTTTGAGGTTTTTCCACCTACTTTATACTCCCTCCGTCCCAAAAAGAATGTTACGTTTCGTTTTCAGCATTTAATCTATGATTTTTCTTCAATTTTTTGTTACATAATGTCAAACAATTTATATGCAAATGATAAATCAATGTTTGTAGTTTTACAATATATTTTTATAGAACTTTTTTATTGAATTCTTCATAGTAAATATTTGAGTTAAACATAACATCAAAAGTCAAACGTAACATTCTTTTTGGGACGGAGGGAGTACTTATATCTATTATTATGCTTAACTTTCTTAAAGCCCGCGCTTTTGCTCTGCGCTTTGAGACCCCTAGCGTTTTAGTGCGCTTTTCGCTTTTAATAACCTTGGAGAGACTGCATTTCCTATTCATCTGTTCCAGAATCCAGATTCTTTAAGTCTCTGTTGGATTAGGAAAATTATTTCCCCAAAATTTGAAATTTACTGAATGGCGGCTGGCATGATACCATGGATTTAGTTTCTTTTGTTTTCTTATCCATTTAATTAATTGTCTGTTAACGCTGTTTACTCTGTCCTTTTTAAGCTTTTTTTTTTTGTCAATTACTCGGTTATACTTGCAGTTATTGTTCATATCACTCAGTAAAAACCATAAAATACCTGCAGCTAACAGACCACCTGTCTAGCCGCTACTATTTATTTATTCTTTTTTTCTTCTTAAAATTTGGACCATTTCTCGATTTATTCATTGTAACAGGACCACAATTCTTTTCAAATTTCAAATTTGAATTATCTTGAATTAGTTTTCTACATGAACAGAACCTAAATGATATTCTGCTTACTTAATACTACTATTTCTTTCCTCTCCAGCCTGATCGTGTTATGGAGTTCTGTAACAACAATGATCTTCAACTAATTGTTCGTGCTCACGAGTGTGTGATGGATGGCTTCGAGCGGTTTGCACAAGGACATCTCATCACACTTTTCTCAGCCACCAATTATTGCGGTATGTCAAGTCTGAGGTTGTCGTTCAGTACTCATATTTTTGTGCCATTACTATTCTAAAAGGTTTACCATTTTTTCTTTTTAACTATCAGGCACTGCAAACAATGCCGGAGCTATCTTAGTTTTAGGTAGAGATCTCGTAGTAGTCCCAAAACTTATTCACCCGTTACCACCAGCTCTTTCATCACCAGAAGCATCACCAGAACGTCATATAGAGGACACGTGGATGCAGGTAAGAATGCTGACTTTCTATATGCTTAGAGTTTTAGTTTTTTTCTTAGAATGCAGCTATTTCTTCCCTTTTCTAGCTTATCTTGATTTCTATCATTTACACCAGGAGCTGAATGCTAATAGGCCACCGACGCCTACTAGAGGCCGTCCTCAAGTACCAAATGATCGGGGCTCTCTTGCATGGATATGATAGCCGAAAACTTCAGCCTGCCAATGTGCCAACTTAAAGGTCCTGTTACCACCTGTGGTTTGTGGTACTGTCTTGAGCCTGAAACTTTACAGCAACTCTAAATGGTGTTCTTTCCTTTGAAACACTTGAGGCTTGATGACTTGGTTGTCGGGGGTTTTAACCATGTGAGCAGGCCTTCAGACTTTAGTGACGGAAGCTTGGACCTAGACGGTAATCACGAGCAGTCGGGGGGGGGTTTGGGTTATGTGCCTTTTGTAAATTAAGCCGATGAGATGTAGAAGGTATGGAGTTGTAATGGTCGAGTGAGTTGGATTAATTGCCTTATTAATTTTCAGATAAATTTTGGTTACTCATCATAGGACTACGATATCTTTCTCTTATTAGAAGAGGGCTGAGGAGAGGTCCTAAAATGTGATATCCGATATAAAAATGCCTGTCATCCTTGTATCATAGAGGTGTTGATTTGTGTAATACCAGGTACGTTTTTGTACATGTATCTTGTGTGAAGATAGTGAATTATTATTCCTAATGAATATTATTGAAGTTTTGGTAATGGTCTGTAAATTGATTTTGTATTTTGTTAGAGCGCTCTTTAGGGTTTGTGAAGTAGCGTTAGATTGAATCTGACAGCGGTGACAAAACTGGGTCGCGGGAATTTTGAGTACAGACACGTTTCTTAATTTGACTTTTTTTTTTTACCAGATTGATTGATTAATTTTTTATTTTTATTTTTTATTTTATTTTATTTTATTTTATTTTATATATGGGATAGAGGATTTGGGATAGTAGAGAGGAGCTTAGCCTCTTAACTAATTATTGCTAACGTTGGGCATTGATTCATCCTCATCCTCTTGCAAATCGCTCTGCTAATTGGTGGATAGTCATTACCCTCTTGCAGATCGGCGCCGCTTATTGGTGGATATTCATTGGTGAATATGCAATGGATTTCACTGGGTGATTAAAATGAGATTAAAATCTAATTTTCCAAAATTTAGATATTCTATTTTTTTCAACAAAGTTCAAAGTTTGAAGATTTGTTTTGTAAAGTTTTAAAAGTTTGAGAATTGTATCGTAAATAGTATTCCATTTGTTTATTTTTAATAATTACGTTTCTTTTTCAGTATTAAATTTATATATTATTTTTTTTAATATTTTGATATATAAAATTAATTAACTTATACACAAAAGATAAATCAATGTTTCTAATTTTTAAAAATATTTTTTTTAATATTTTTATATCAAATTCTTTTTAGTAAAAAATTGAATCAAATAAAAATTTAAAAGTTAAATGTAATAATTAAATAAGTATATTCTTATTTTTGGATAGGGTAAAAGTTACAAAAAAGATCCTGAGGTTTTCTGAAACACGGAAAAAAAGCATTGGCTGATAAAATTCTCTATGGAACCTTGAAAAAGATTAAACAAAAGACGGGTTATTAATACTCTTTTGGACGAGGGCTAAAAAATATTATAGATGCAAAATATAGAAGAGGAATGAATGCTTTCCTTTTTCTTTTTAAGGATTTTTTCAATTGTGAATTATTAATGAACTTCATATTTCATTGACTCCAGGCAATCTAATATTTTCTTTGAGTGAAATCTTCCGCATAATCTATTTTAAAAAATCTGCAGTTATCCTCTTGAAATTTAATGAAACCTTCAATTATTCCTTTTGACCGTTTATAGTGATAGTTGATTTTTAAAAAATTTAACAGTAATTACACTAATTATACTCCAAAATAATTAAGGGGTAGCTCGGACTCACCCGCGTTGTATCGGTGACTAGGCCAACGACGGCTAGACAGGGTAGCCGGTTAGAGAGTGAGAAAGGAGAGAAAAATAAAATATCGGGATTGAAGTGTTGATCTAAAAAATATTAGTGACAATGAGAATAGTTAACCCTAAAATTCTTAATGGTCAACTAACAACACAAACGGTGAGAGAGAGGGTTACTGAATATTTTTTAAAATAAGGTACAAATTGAAGATTTCACCAAATTTTAAATTTTTTTTGTTATAATTTACGCTTTTGGATATCCATGCCTGACATCAGCATTGATGGATAACATAAGGAGAATTATCATACCTTCAGATTTTCTATATTCTTCTGTTTACCTGTAAGATTTGAGGAATTACACAAAACCTCCTTAGAGTCTAACTTCGTTTAATAATTCTGTTAAATTTTAATATCTAATGATGAAAATAAAAATTTAATTTTTAACCCTAAAAATTGTACATAACATTTTTACCCTTTCAATTTTACCATTTTCCTCTCTTTCCCTCTCCTCTCTCACACAGACAAACAAACTTGTCCCTCCTGAAATTCACAGTACAAAAATCCTAAAAAAGGACCAAAACCCATAAGAAGCATACCATGGTGGTTGGAACCCAAATCCATTCCAAAGCCAATGGACACTAGGTGAGGGAGGAAAACTTCGTGCCCCACCAGATTGCTGCTAGCCACTGCAAACACTAGTTAAGATCGCCCGAACACCACTAGAGACCTGCCAACAGCCTCCTCTGGACCATCTCAGCGAAACAGGGAAAACTCTTAGAACTATCGAGAATTAGATGATGCGAATGCAACCGAACCATTCGACCCTTTCCCAAAACCAGCCTCTCACCCCAACCCACACGCGAAACCCATGCCAAGGTCACAGCACAGTCGCAACCACCTAAAGCCACCCGCTTCTGAGTGACAACGGAGGATAAAACATACCTACGCATCGGCGAGACCGAACAACAAGAGGCAAACCCTGGAGAAACGGAGGGGTCAAGTCTGCAATCCATGGATGCCTCAATCGGCTCCAACAGTTGCTCCCAACAACACCACCATCAATCATACGACCTTGATTGCCATGCCCATGCGAAGAAACAAGCCCAGACACGATATGACACTGTCGTCGACAGATCCAGAGCCACATCACTGAGTAAGACAACTACAAACGCGCGCAGCTTGGGGCAAACCACGATGAGGCGAGCATCAACATCGGAGACGACCGAGCATAGCGCACCAATGCCGGAGAAGACCCACCATGATCAGAGACGTTCACCCACTGACAGAGCCTCGTAGATCCAGGAGGTAACAATTTGACATGACGCCAAACCGACTGGAGGCGGACATCCAGTGGTACGGATGAGGCACGAAAAAAGAGGAGCAAACCATGAAGGCTGAGATTATCCAAAGGAGAAAAGTAGCGCCAAAGAGTATGCGGCGCAGACGCAACATCCTAGGGTTTTTTGCCAAAAAAATTGTTGATCTTACTAATTCAAATTCTCATGCGCACATCTACACTTTGCATATTTTATCCTCGACCATAATTCATTGAGGAATGAATATTTTGGCCTTTTTGGCCGGTAATTAAAGTATTCAGTATAGCTTGTATCATGAATTTTGAGAGGGCATGATTTGTTGTTGTTTTTCTTTGTTCTTTTTTGGTGTTTAACCTGAGAGTCCAACATAGATAGGAAGTCATAAGTGCCATGAAACGTGATCTGTCCTTTGCCAGTTGACCATAAAAAAACAAATATTTTCCATTCTCTACGTCCAGCTTTCTCTTTTCGTTAGATACCAGTTTTCGGCAATTCTCTGATTAAAAAACACACAAGACTTGGTTCTGAAAAATGAATCCATGGAGTTCCCATGAGCCTCGATCTGAAACTGTCGGCGCCAAACATGCATCTCCCGTCTCCCATCTCATCTTCATTGTCTCAGACGCGATATTAGACCGGCACTTATTATTTTATTTTATTTTATTTTATTTTATTTTATTTTATTTTATTTTATTTTATTTTATTTTAATACATTCTTTTAGAAAAATACTAAGTAAACAAAAAAAAGTTTCTTAGGCGTCTGATCTTAAGATTTAAGTTGCGCAGGAGGAGGAGGGGCCTAGATGAGTAGATAACCCAAATTTGAAGTCAAATGTATGACATGTTCAATTCTGCCAATACATGTACCTAATTAATTCGTACTCATACATAGGATTCAGGTACAGTAGGATCAATAAGAAATATTTTGGAAAAGATCATTAATTTAACATAAGGAGAATTTGGAAACTCTTATTCTATGGTGGGAATAACCTTGTGAAAAAGTCACTAAGCTGTTAAAAACATACTTCATTTGTCCTAAAAGTAATATTGCAACATTTTTCTCTTTAGAATGTCTAAAAAATTGGTACATTCGGCTCGGTTTGTGACATAGGCCCTCATGATCAGAGGCCCAACATCACAAGCCCTACACTCTTGGCCCGCTATCTTCACCTGGGCACGACCATTTCCCTCGGGGGACACCTGCGAAGCTTGACAGAGGTCCTCTCACGGGGACCACGTTACACTTAGAGAAATTCTTCTAGGAATTGGACGCACCCCTTGCCTCGTCACCTGTTGTCCTAGGTCCCACGTCTCTCACGATCTCCACACTGAGTAACCGTCACTCCATTCCACCCACGATCCGGGGGAACATGCTCCACTTCTGCGGCCTTATCCTCTGATCATGGCATGATCTGGGCTAACCGTTCTTTCGCCTATATATAAGGTACAACTCTCTCCTACTCACTAGGGCACCAACTACCCTTAGCATTCTTCTCCACCTCCATTATTTTCATTGACTTGAGCATCAGGGTGGGCCACGAACACACAAGAGGTGGTCCATTTCTTCTCTTTGGTGCAGCTGCAGGTGCTCCGACATGGGAATCCTAGTCTCAACTACCTGAAATATCGGCCCAAATCGGAAAGGGACTGTGAGATTGGCACCATCTGTGGGAACCGCCTCTTTCTCACACACAAATCACCGCTCTTCAGCTTCCTTCAATAGTGAAAACCTGAACAACCAGGTGAGGGACCGAGGGATAGAGCGGGATCGACAGCCATAGCTAGCCTCTGAATCGGGAGAATGAGGTCTTGGTTCAGTCCACTGCCGATAACGATCCTGACAATCACTAGGAGATTCCTTCAATTGGAAATAACCCTGTGATCCCCAATCCTATCGGGGAACCGCTCCTGCCACTGGCGCAAGAGGGTTAACATCCGTCACCACACAACAGACAGTTCCTACTGAGCCAGTCCCAACCTAGGGGTTGGATCCCAAACTTCTCTCGGCTCTTACGCGACATCGTCACTTACAACATCCGGGATACCCTGGCGGAAACACTCAAGGGCATCCTCCAAAATGTTGCAATCCCAGTGACACGATGAAAACAGGTAGCCCCGCGAACTCAACCTCTTCATAATACTGAATCACAACACTCTGAGAAGACACAAAAGTCCTTCATCCACGCCCTAGAAAATCTGACCAGAAGGGTTGCTTCGATGGAACAACATGAACGCAAGGGTCAAGATGACACCTTTAAAGGCCTCACTTGACAACATGTTGGCATAGCCCTTTACCACGAAGGCTCTGACAGCCACACTTCCTGACCAATTCTGTTAGCCCAAGATTGATTCCTATGACGGACTCACTAATCCTTCCATACACCTATAGAGGTACATTTATGCCATGACCCTCGCTAGGGCAGATGACAGTACCATGTTTCGGGCCTTCAACTCCATGCTGATTGATGCCACGACCACTTGGAATGGAAATATGAGGGGAAAGCAATACGACTCCTTCGAGGAGCTCTCTCTGGCTTTCTCCAATCACTTTATTGGCTCCAAACCAGCCCCCAAGATGGCGGGCCACCTACTCAAGATCAGACAGCACAAGTGTCACCACCCCTCATCGGCCGACATGTGCGTCATGTGCGGAAGCTTCGTGAATGTTGCCGGGAGGCGGCGGCGACTGACGGAACCAAACTTCTCTTCAGTTGTGGGACCCAAAACCCGACCAATTTTAAAATTTTTCCAAAGTTATTAATTCTAGCGTGTTACTTAGGTTTAAGGCGTTCTAGTTACTTAATGCCTAAACCTGCACCCGAAAACACGTTAGTGATTTTCACATAATATCGTGCGTTGACTTGATTAATAATCATATACATCAGATTAGAACTACCACCCGCTCGGTTGGGTGGGTAGTTCGCAAGTATACCAAAATAATACATTCATCCGATGTGATATGCATGGATGCTTAGTCCTAGAGAGCCTTAACTACTGAAACCATATACATACTTACTTGCGGGGTCGGTCGACAAGATCCCCGACAATCACCGCAAGCTATCGCTGATAATCAAAGGTATAGCCAACCAGACGGACTACTCCGCTGGCTGCTGCCCGTAATCTCCTGAAAATAATAATATAGGGGGTGAGTCCTCGAAAGGTACTCAGTAAGGGTCGGTAAGATTAGCAGATAAATACGCGGAACCTGCAAAAAGGTTAGCATATACATAACATACATAACATACATACATAACATGTGTCCCGAAGCACCGATCATAACATGGGTCTGAAGACCGATCTGGCAGCAGCATCCTTCTTCATAGCCCACCTAATACTTATAACAAACCCCGACGGCCGAAAACAAATTGGGACATATCCGATGGCCGCAAACAACATGGAACATATGTAGATACATAGATATACTAGTCGGTGGCTGTAACCATAACCGACATATGCACATGGATCCAGCGAAGGGGCATACGTTCCACACATAACATAACATAAAATAACTGTCGTAAGTATCAACTTGATCATTATGATCAGGCGAGAGGCAGAAAATAGCATAACATAACATATAGCTCAATATCCCTGCTTTAATTATTAAATACGCACTTTACTTATGAATTCCGAAAATTTGTAGGTGCATACATCTGGAGGTGATTAGGAGCTCAATATACCCAAATATCAAGTAAAAAGAGATAGAGAACAAGATTCAAGTAATTATGGAGGGACCCAATTGCACCAAGGAGAAATAATGAGGATTAAAAGGCAAATTGTGCCTTCCAATGGCACCCCAGTCAAGCTAGGCGCACCAAATGGTGCCTCATTCATTCTGGGCACATGGAAATGCGCCCCCAGGGGCATGGAATTACACCTCATACATTGCCGGTGGGTTTCCAAGGCGCCCCCAAGCACATAGATATGCACCTCATTCCATCCGGGCGTGATTCCTAGGTGACTTATGGTGTGTTTTATGTGCCTCATGAATTCCCAGATGCACCCACAGGCTGGTACAAACCAAATGAAGGATTTTTCTTGGGTATTAACCTATATTACCTATTATACCCTTCCCTCTTATGTGTTAGGAGAAATTAGGTCAAGGGTAGTTTAGGTATCTAAAGTAGTATAAATAAACCTTCTAGGATTCATTTTGAAGAGTGCACCAATTTGTACATTGGATTTTGGGGATTGTTCTCTTGAGCAAAAACCTTAAGTTTAAGCTTCCTGAGCTAAGGGCTTTTAGCCCTTCAGCCTCCCTTTTAGAGGGGTTGAAGGGCTAATCTATTGAGAAGCTTTCTACAGGTGAATTATAACCTTTACTCTGCTTTTATTTATTTAAGTACTATTATCTGCTTTCATGTCTATATTTGAGAAAATAATAAAGTATGATATGACTTATCTTAGTAGTATAATGCTTAGGTTACAAGTTATTTTCCTCCCTTACTATGTTAGTAGATTTTAGTCTTTGAGCGTGTGTGCTAAGCACAAACACCGACATGTGACTTAGGAGTTTGATCTGGAGTCAAAAAGGACCTAGATCGATGCAGCCCCAAGACCGATTGATAACCTTACTTGGAGCTTGAGAGGGCCTCAGTAAGTGTCTATTAGTGGATAGTTAGGTACTATAATGCCTCGGGAAGATCATCCCTGGACCACGAGAGTGGCCAGGTGATGAATCCTCTCTTACAAGCGGTGGACCGTAGTGCCCGAGAGGGGAGTGGGAGATCTATTGCATGCTTCATTGCTTAGTATAACTGCATGAGTAGAGTAGCTAGGTTCTGATGTCTTGTAGGAATTGGTGGTAGTTCGTGATGTACTAGTGTATCTAGGAAGATGTCTTAGAATCTGATTCTAGCGAATCAGATGATCACTGGGAGTCATAGATGGCCCCGATCATCAGCGAGTGGCATTAGAGATAATCCATGCTTCTAGGACACAATGTTAGTTACACATGTATGTTGCTTAGGATGCACAATAGTACTACTAGAGCTTATGATTTCTAATTTATAGCTGATGCCACTTCTCTTCTTCATGATCTATCATCCGGCTTACTTTTCCTTTCCATGCATAACTCATCATTCATCCATGATTCTACCTCCCTCATTGCTATCCATATTGCATTCATGCATACTTGCTGCACAAGTAGTTTGCTATGATATCTAGACACTTGATTCTCTTGGGTTCGATCCCTCATTTATGAGCCATTGTACTATGATAAGACATTGTTAGGCTAAATCAGGTATTTATAAATGTATTTTCTAGTCTAGTTGTTACACCCACCTCAGTCCAGCGATAAGTTTCTGACGTGTTACGGCCGGAGAACAAGGTATGACGGCTTATTAAAGCCAGAGGTAAAGGATTAACGTTTTCGGTGGGGTGTTAAGTTCAGAATTTGAAGTGTAAATAA
>JBBYHH010695891.1:0-10027 GCA_038382905.1 Daphne laureola
GAATACAGTAATAGAATTACACTTGAGTACTTCATCTTTATGCTAATGTAAATTTACAGGTTAATGGACTAGTAGCTTTAATGCACGGAGAGTACATTGGTCCTTTTAATCTGGGTAACCCTGGAGAGTTTACCATGCTTGAGCTTGCTGAGGTTTGTAATTCTTAAAATCTCTATCTCTCTCTCTCTCTCTCTCTCTCTCAAAAGATGGCTGGGAAAATAAATGGGCTCTGGCTGTATCAGACATCAGAAAAGTTTTTGCGGGACTAGATTCCATTGTTCTCCATTTGCAGGTCGTGAAGGAAACCATAGATCCGAGCGCAACAATAGAGTTCAGACCAAATACTGCAGACGATCCACATAAAAGAAAGCCAGATATTAGCAAGGCAAAGGAGCTGCTGAATTGGGAGCCAAAGGTTTCCTTGAGAGAGGGATTGCCTCGCATGGTCAGCGATTTCAGGAATCGTATTTTGAATGAAGATGAAGGGAAAGGAATCTAGATAAAGTAGCGTCCGCAAGTATGTATAGTGTGAAGAGCCTTTACATGTTGATTCATTTTTATAGGATCTTCAAAATTCTATGATACTACCTGGAAATTGCAGCTTCATCACACTTATTTAGCAAAATTTGCTATGTTGCAACTATGGTCTTGACGTAGTTTTAAGTGTGCCCCGATCTTCGGAACATGATTTCCCCCTCTTTGTAAGTGCAGAGAAGCGGTTGGTTGGCTGCATTTCGGCTTTGCTAAATATTTACTCTACAGGTTATATTATTTGGAGTTCACCTCATTTGTAAATTGTCTTTCCTGTTCTAGAGAAATAAAAACAGACACAATTATTGCAGGTTGTCTATAAGTTGTTGCTGCTGTTTGGAAGAGAATTCTAAAAGAAAATAAACAACTTTCCGGCTTGGTTGAGGCTGAGGGGTAACTAACCCCTAAAGCTGGATTTTCTTCCCAGCAACAGCCAAGTGCATAACCTTCATTGTTTGTTTTGTATGGTTGAGTACGTTTAGGGTGATTTAGGTTAATTTTCATCTTCTCCATCATATGCTTAGCGCCATACTCTCATTCTTGGAGTCATTAGAATCTTAAGAGAGTTGGAATTTTTCTTTGAAAAAGGTGGTTATGAAAAGAAAGTGAAGGGTAATGGAAGCATCTGATTCCAGAAAGGGTGTATAGGAGTTGAATAGAAGAAAGTAGCTTTCCTTATCATTCATCCACAGCACATAAAGAAAGATATGGGCTGATTCCAGATGGTAGAATTTGTTTTGCTTTTTTAAGTCCTAAATGGGTGCATTTGTTCCCTTCTTTCAGAATCTGAAACTCCAAATGATGTAGTGTAGTGTAGTGTATTGCAGTCATAATTATTATCTATCGCACGACCCCCTGCCATCCCAATGGCCCTCTTCATTAATCTCTCTTCTGCCTTTCTTTTATTGTGGGGCTCTCACGCTGCCCTTCCTTCTTGTTTCTTTTTCTCTTTGTCTGTAACTGGTCATTAAATCATTATCCTCAGAACACAAAAATTTAAGGGGCAAAAAACAACCAAAGACGGTAATGGCAAGGCATTGCTTAGTGACCACGCAGGCAGTTAAAACTCTTGTGGATCTACCATCTCTTCTCCAACTAACAGCCAGTCTCAGTCCCATCCAATGGGGATTAATTTTACCTTCAACAAGGGAAAAACTTTTCATGTCAAAGCTTATCATGACTCGACCCCAGTTTTAAATAACCATAGCAATAATATGTAGTGAAAAATGTACTACTAATATTCTACCGTTGCTCTGTCTCATCTGTGCCTTGTGTTTCCTTCCCTTCAGATAGTGTAGTTTAGTACTAAGTATTTGAATTACTTACAGGCCATTAACCAGACAGCTTCTGTCACATAAGTTAAGAAACAAGCTAAGTTTGGCCCCGCGTGAACCGAGTTTTGTCTAGCATGATAGTAATATTATTATTATTATTTTTTATTTATTTATAAAGAGCATGATAGTAATACTTAAAACACTCCTGTCCTGTAATTACATGTATGTGAATGTGTCAGTTCATCTTGTTAATTAGGGCAGATGTTTTGGGATACAGACCAACTTGATGCTTGTAATCTTTTGAGGTTTTCGAGATCTGCAAAGTGTTAATATGTCTTATGTTGTTTATTGGAACAGAAATTCATGCAACTTCTGTTCTTTTCTTCTTCTTTTTTTCTTACCATGATCGTTTTACCTCTTGCAGATGACGACTAGTTAAACCTTTACAAAGTTAAAACTCAAAATTTCAAGAAAACAAGTGATGAGAGGAATCATGTCATGAATTAAAATTGGAAAAATAATAAGGGGTGAAAAAGTCATCATTATAAACCACCAAAAAGTTGGTTGCGTCTCATAAAGAACACATTTCGGTTCAACTTCTTTCAATCAAAGGTGAAACAATTGATTAACCCACAAGGCAAAATATACGTTTTTTATTTTTATGTATAAAAATACCACCTTGATTTCTGCCAAATATAATCAACCTCATCTGTACCCTACTCTTGAACGCTACATCTCTCCCGAATTCACTCAATTTCTTGCAAAATATTCCCCAAAAAAGTAAAGATAAAAACCACATATATTCCCTTTCTTTCCAATCCAAACAAAAAAAGGCACTATTTCTGCATGAAATGAAACTTCCAACTCCCTCTCCTCTATCCTTCACTCAATCACAAAAAAGCTAATTCCAGAACAGAACAGAACAACCAACCTCTCTCTCTCATACACAAAGATTCCAACTTTCAACAAAATTCAGATTCCCTAACCACTAAACTCTTCGGTTTGATCAATATCACACACCCTCTTCAAGCTCAAGGAAGCCATGTTTTGTACATCACAAGCTTCCACTGCTATATGCATGAGCATGGACCAACCTTCCTCCTCCTCCTCCTCTTCCTCTTCTGCCTCTCTGGGCGGTCGAGCAATCGACCGCCACAATCCAATCATCAGGGACTCCAGAAGATTCACTATCAACCCCTGCACCTCTCAGCCCCCACCCATCAACCCCACACCTTACCACCTACTAGTGACCACCAAGAAAATCAGCAGCTCATCTTCTTCTGATCAAATTACCAAGAAGAAGAAGCAGCAGCAGAAGAAGAAGAAAAAGACAGATCTTCGGAGCTCAGCGGTTCAAGAAAAGCACAAGAATGTTGTTGTAAGTGGAAGGAAGAGCTGGGCAGCTGAGTGCAGGCCACAGTTCATTACTGACCGGCTTATCACTCCACCAGGGTCTTCTAGGTACCTGCTGAGTGAGGTTGGTTTGTTTGATGAGATTGTACTGGATCAAGGTCAGGCTCTAGAATTGGTTCCTTCTGTGGAAGACAAGTCGAAGCAGAACAAGAGCGGACCCCTGAAGGGTGGCACTGGCACACACCTCTCTTCTTCTGATACCAACCTCTCTTCATCATCTCAACATGAGAAGCCCAAAGCTGACCAGGTTAAGTACCATACAACTGATTGTGTTTGGAATGATTTGTGGTTTAATTAAACTGATTGTGTTTGAGGTGCAGGTTGTGGTCCTAAGGGTGTCACTTCACTGCAAAGGCTGTGAGGGCAAAGTGAGGAAACATCTATCCAGAATGGAAGGTACTCCCAACACTTTTGCATCCATATGTTTGAGCTGTAATTAATCGCTACCAAAGTTGATAGAAGTTCAGTACTTTTTTACTCTCTCATCCCAAAAAGATTGATAATTTTATTGTTCATCATTCAATCTATGAAATCAAAAGCATCACATATCTTTTAGGGAGGGGCGTGGTTAGTACTTGCAATACAACTCAATGGTTGTAACTTTGTCTTTTGCGTGGATGAAAAGCCTTATCTTGTTGTGAATTAAATGCAATTGATATTGGGGCATGTTATGCTATGCAGGCGTGACATCTTACAACATAGACTTTAAAGAGAAGAAGGTGACAGTAACTGGGGATGTAACGCCGTTAGGGGTACTGGCCAGCGTTTCCAAGGTGAAAAGTGCCCAATTCTGGACGGCAGCCACTGTTCCTTCACCATACGCCACGCCCTCACATGCCAAGTTCACCAACATTTGAATCATATTGATTAAAAGGAGGAATAGAAGAAGATTAGTGTAAATTAATTAAAGGTAGTACTAGTACTGGTTACTGGTACTAGTTGTGTAATTTCAAAGGGATCAGCAGAATGTGTTGTTGTCTCAGTCTGGATGATAATTATTTCTCATGTGGCAAATTTTAGCCGTTAGTACCACTTAATTCTCATCTGCCAAACTTCCCTTACGAAAGAAGACATTCACTGGGGGTTTTAAAGTCGAGCTTTTAAAAGTGAAATATGAAGTTTTTCCCCATATGTTTTTCATAGTGAGATAGTTAGTTTTTCACTAAAACTAAATCGGGCCTATAGTCAAAGTTAGAAGAGTGAACTAGATTTTTTCATCGTGAGTTAAGGCTGAAGATCCACGGCGATTTCGATCTCTCTGTCTCCGTTCCGATCATGTGTGAATGTGCGATTATCTCCGATTTCATCCCCACGGCGGCACGCGACTCTCGCCGCCTGACCGCCGACTTCCTTTGGCCAGGCCTCGATAGGGACGGCGTTGGGAAACGACTCTCGAAGCCGATCGTCGACTTTGGCGACGATTTCGAAGCTGATTTCGACTTTGGCGGCCCATCACCCAGATGCGACGGCGCCCCTCCAATTGGCCCAACCATCGACGATTCAGGGTGGAATTCACCGGATCCGGGCCAACTCACCGCCATAACACATCGCTTCTGAAGCCACATGAACCCGCTCAACATCCTGGAGGTCAACCGACATCAGATCTGCCACCGCACCACATCCCATCCGATCGGTAATTACGAGCCGACCAGCTTCATCGGTGTCGATCTTGAAATCTCGGCGAGGCGGATCACATCTTCTAGAGGCAGAGAAGTTGAACGAGTCCCAACGATGAAGAATTAAGAAGCAATCAATGGCTCTATTAAAAAAAAAAAAAAAAAAAGAGCCCCTGTGCAAGACGAGATGAGTGTTTGAGTTATTCATCAACAACTCCTACGTTTTTCCACGGATCTTCAAACTTATCGTCGTCCCATTTTACAGGGTGAATTAAAAAAGTAATTGCCCCGTGAATTATATTCCTCTCACTTTTTAAGTTTGAAACCCTTATTGATTTCCTGGAATAAAGCGAGGGGGAAAAGTGATAATTGAGATTTCAGGAGTCCAAGGACTCTCTCTCTCGTCATATAAACAACTGCGAGCGAAGTGTTATCAGCTTGTCATTCTCTACTACTACTAACAAGTATCTAGATTTCCAGTTCTTCAATCAGTTCATTTATTAACATCCTCTCAATTTCCATACCTATTGCATCCATTTCTTCTCGCCAGTCCAACCACCTCACCTTCTCAAGCACTTCATCTGAGTTCTCACTTGCCTTCTTCGTCATCCTGCTTGTTAACTTCTGCAACCTTTCTTTGAACACCTGTTTGTTCCATTCAGCTACAACTCTTGTTCCGGCCTTCAACCACCGCAGCTGGTCACTACATTCTTGATGCATCTCAATAAGCATAGAATTTACGAGGTTAAACATCAGCTTCCTTTCACATCTAGTCCGAGACCTCAATAATTGGTCACAGTACTTCTTCTCAAGTTCTTCAAACACTTTCGGATTCACAGGACAGTCTGCAGAGTACCACGATGCCTTGAATGTATCAGGAGGATCAGCATCATTAATTCCAGCACTGTCTAGTACATCAGCTACATACGACAACTCCCAGTTGGTTTCAGTGCTCAGCATATGCTGGTCTTCTGGCTGTTGAGCAGATTGTTCGTCATCTTCATCACTTGAAACCATAATTGGTCCCTCTTCATATGCTTCAGATTCCAATTTCAGTAACTTCAGTTGCATCCTAAGCCCTGCCAACACATGGAGTTAAAAATATAACCGAAGTCAGGCTAGCTGAAAAGGCTAAAACAGAGTGAACATACAATGAAAAACAGCTGCCATACTATTGATCCATCAAACACACAAGTCAACACCCAGGACGGACTTCTTCAATGAGGCTAGAACATAAAGGCAAAAAGAATTTTGGGTAGCACCATCTATTAGAATAGGGGCTCGTCTACTTTTTCTGTCACAAGAAAGGCTGCATGGCCATAAAAGTAGAAGAATCCTATACCATGTATGTCAGCACTTAAACTCTCGAAGCACTCAGAACCAGATGATAAATCATCTCCGCATGGAGCTTCTAAGATAGAAACTGGACTAGGTTGATCTGTCTCCTTCAAGCTTGTTTGAGATCCCAACTCAGATGTAGATTGACGTCTTGAGAGTTCACTAGCCGACGGACAATCAGATAATCCCTGGGAATTTTAAAAGATGTGCATTAGCATAAGGAAAGCTCAGCATGTGAAATCGGTAGCCTCAAGCAATAGACATCTGGTCAAGAATCAAAATTTCTCATAGTCCGCACGGTTATAATGGATGCTCTACTTTTCATTTTCTTATTCATATAAGCTAACGACTTTCACCAATTCATCACCAGGCACCTATGCAAAAATATTGTCAGACTATCGAAACCAAAACTGTCTGTAAAGTCATCTCCAGTTGGAACTCTCCTTCATTCCTTCCAAAAGCTTAGCAGATACGTGCTGAACGGGGAAAGACTCTTGCAGGGTAGACATTTATAAAGACAAAACACCAACCATCTCTCACCAACTTAAATGCAATCAGCTACGATCACACATAAACAATGGTAAAGCTCAAACATACCATACAATCAATTTAATCAATTGAGAGCTTCTGCTGTTCGCTCTATATTTACCTACACTCATTTTCATTTATATATACACCCATTAATGAGAAGGTGGTTTTTTCTTACTCAAGAATTAGATCAATGTCCACAAAGAGAGAACCTCAGAAAATAGCAGGTCAGAGATCTTTCTTTATAAGCAGTAGTGCTTTAATTAGACAGCATCAAAGAGACTAACGGGATGCACTCTTAGTTGCTGATTGAAAACAATAAGCATGGTGGGTGCTAGTAAGAATAATAAGATCAACACACAGAAACAGATAGTACCTGGTGGCTCGTGACATCACCAGTAAAAGTAAAATTGGTATGATTCTTGGACCCAGGAGTTGATGGTTCCACTGCAAGTCTTGAAACTACTTTCCCACTATGACTATCATCAGTTGCTGTACTTTCAGGTCCTGAATCTGTATCGGCAGTTGTACACGCAGAATGGTCTAAGACTGAAACATTTTCTTCAGATTGTTCATCACTTCTAAAAGTTCTCTTTCCTTCACAAGGTTCTACCAATGCATTACCGTTTCGATTAATGCTGCTAGAACAACAATGAACTTCCTTATTACAGGATCTTAGGTTTCTAGAACATGAATAGTCCTTCTCAACAGACTTTCCCTTTGTCAAGTTGCTCCGATCCATCTTCCTACCTTCCTTTGACACCATATACCCGTTTCCTTTAAAAACATCTGGGCATGTGCTTGTTTTAGGGCCTCTAAGATCAGTGGATGGTGCAGGAAGTGATTTTGAACTTGATGAATCGTTAAGACATCCATCTCTCCAGCCACCCTTCCTGCCTATACCTAAAGGTTCCTTCTGAAATTTTGCACCATTTTTGTGCATGTATCCGCTGCTGCATTCTCCACTGCCATAGGGATTTTCCAGCCTAACTTCTCTGTCTGATTTGGCAAGCATCTCACCAAGTGTGTTGCTCTCACTAATTAAGTCCGCGCCTGGGTATCTGTGTGTCAACTTCCACCTCTGTGATAGTCTCTTTTTGGCCTCTCTACTTACAAATGACTCAGCAGAACATGATGATGACCTCAACTGATCATTGTACGTAATCCTTTCTGTAGAAGTCACTGCAGGAATATCATAATCATTCCCAGAATCACTGGTAGAAATTTCAAATGAACTCTCATCCCCAGCATATCCTCTAGCACGGGAGTTCGGAAACTTCATCTGGTCATTCTTGACATGAACTCTCGTTTGCCTAATGATTTCTCTTGAAATTTCTCTGGATTTTTTACAATGGTGCCTTGGGAACCGTAATTGGTTCTCTCTATTCGAATCTCTTGTACTTGCATTATGGTATTTTACACCAATGGATTCTGAATTTCTGCAATCTGCTGAAGGATAAGAAGAACGAGGTGATGAAGCAGTTCGAGCAAGTGACCTCCCAAGCTTTGGTTTCAGAATAATAATCCTAGTAGTTTCAGCAGCTGACCCATTTTCCTCTTCAAATTGAAATTTAGGTAACTTGCGGTGACCATGGACAGTGCATTTATCATGTAAATCACATGAGGTGAACTCTTTAATTTTCCGAGAGTGTAGCTGGCTATTCCTGTTTAAAATATGCTGTTCCTGCTTCTGGTTTCTGCGATTGTTGTTATAATTGGGAGTGTGAGAAGCATTGACAGCCAGCATGTGACCATGTGACTGGTGAGTTGTGCCTCGCAGATCATGCAAATGCTTTGTAAATAAGAAATCTGGTTGCTCAAGGAGCTTTATGAAAAGATCTGAATTGGAATCTAGCACCTCAAGGGCATCATTAAGCTCCTTTGAATCCTGAAACTTTTCATCAGTAGATAGGCGTTTAACGTCCATAAATTTCTGGCGGATGAGATCCACATCTGCAGAAGAAGGCCTCCTGTTTGAAGTTCCACATAAAGAGTTATCACCATTACTCCTCATCGGTGCATCTAATACTTCATAAACATCTTTGAATTCTTGTTCATCCCTTGAGCTATTCCTTGATGATGTTCGGCAAGAGGATGCACTACTCCTATGACATTTCATTTTACTGCTTTCCTCTTTCCTTTTCAGAACCTTGTGTTGATCCTGCCCATATGGCATCCCTTCAAGACCCATCAACCTTGCAATAACACTTGGGGATCCACGTTTTGACTGTTTTTCTTTGAACATTTTTAGTGGTAGTAACGTTTTAATGGGGGTTCTGATTGACTATTCAAAATTTCTGACCCAAATGAAATTCCACCTGAGAAACAGGCACTTGGTGTAAGAAATTACACAAACATAAAGACATGAAAATGAAGAGAAAACGGTTGTTACTGCATTTAAACTCATAAGAGCCATTATACGAAATGTTGACTTCAAGGATCATCATCTCAAACCATAAAGAGACAGGATCATACCGAAAATGAGCTCACCAAATCTTCCTCCGTGATGCTACAACTGAAGAAACTTGAATCAATTGACAATTTTCCAGGCTCGCTGAGTTCTGGAAGTTTTCTGTTGCCTGAGAAATGAAAAAGCATTAGTAAAGGTGTTACATAAGCATGGGCAGTGAAGCTAAGCAGTTTGTCAGTGAAATTACCTAGGATTGCACGGTTCAAGAGGGATAGGGAAACATAAAAAGTTTATAGAATCGCCTAGGCTTCCCTTCAAGCAACAGAAGTTTAACAGAAGGTGCTGTAAGTAACCAGAAATGAGCTTCATACAAGAACATATACAGGTAATAGGCGTTTATATTTAGCCAGAAAACATACCAATAAAGTGCAACAAGAAGAGCCTCGATCATATAAGTTATGAACACAAAGTTAGACTGCAAATGCGCGACAACATTTGTAAATCAAATCCCCAATTAGTCTCTAACCGGTGTTTTTTTCAGGGAGGATGTTAATAAGTAGTCCTAGTTCTTCGAAATGCGACAAGAGAACGCAGTGAAATAGCTAGTATAAGGACAGTAGTATATATTATAAGTTGAAGGAAGCATTGGGAATGGATGAATGCATGAGGAACAAGTTAAAAGTAAAAGAAGCAAGTTAGGAGGAGTACCTGTGACTGTGAGAGAGAGGAGTTGCGGCGGAGGAGTTAAGCGAGGTGTGGGATATGATCCGGCGAAAAACCTCCGTTCCGTTCCGATCCATCACTGGAAATGTAAATCGGAAAATAAGAGATAGAATGATGATGATGATGGGCGAGTGAAAATTAAAGAGGTGGGAACTGTAATGTAATGTAAGAGATGAGATGAGATGTTTGGGGGG
>JBBYHH010695902.1:0-10026 GCA_038382905.1 Daphne laureola
TGGCTCCAAACCCATATTTAATCCTTTTGACATCAAATACCTCAGAATTAATCCTCAATTCAATTTCTGGGATATGAAAACATCAGAAAACGTGTTCCACACGTTTCAACATGAAATCCCAGAAATTACAAATTTGCCCTCCGGCAATTTTTCCGGATTTCCACTATTTCTTCGGTGTGGGTGTGACAAGTCCTCTCCAATCTTGCAACCGTATGCAAGAAGTATGTTTATTGGTTTAGAGTTGGTTAAATTGAATCTTTCAAGGATCTTATCGATATAAGGTTCCTGAGAAATAGCCAATAACTGTTCCTTTTTATCTCAATGTATCAAGACTTTTACCTATTGTTGGATCTTGTAGACCTATTCTTTTGAGTTGTAGTTATGTGAATGGTTTAGTGTCATCTTTGGATTAAAAAAACCTCTTATATAATGGAATGATAATTTAGGACAGTTTTTGTAAATATTACCCAAATCATAACACACATGCAACTAATTAAATTTTTCTAAAGCAAAATGTGAATTAAATTTTACCTATTGTTGGATTAATTTAATAGAGTATACATTTCCCTCTACTCAAGACTTTTGTGTTCTTTTAGGGTGTATTTATACTTCTACATCCATTTTTTCATCAAAAATTCCATCAATCAACTATTTTTGTTTGATTTATTCTCTTAGAAATATCATATCAATTTCAAATATTTAATCAAATGTTTCATAAATTTCAACAAAAGCACATACCTTACAAGTTCTTTTTTTCTTTTATAGAAAAGTCCAATCAACACTTTCATATCAATATTTTTCTCACACTACTTTCGAGTTAAGCTTCTCTGTAATTACTGCAGGAAGCAGTGTATCTGGATGATTGTCACAACATCTTCATAAATCAGCTCTTGTGATTTTATGTGATGGGAGATTACACCACATCAACATTGCTCCGAGCATTAACTGTAGAGAAGCTTGACTCCACTACTTTCGCATTAATTTTAGACTTCATAAACTTTTCTTAAATTAACACACTGGTTTTTTAATCTCTGTCATCAATCTCTCTTTGTCATCTAAATTAGAGAACTAGATCGTTCATTTTTATAAACTTCATGCATTCATTCACACTAAGCAATTTGGACGAGTTACCAAAGCAGAGAGAGAAATTGTGCAATTTGACTATAAAATCTATAGGATTTAATTCAATGGGCAAAATGTAAGGAGCCCAATCGATTGAAATTAACATTCAATGGGCAAACGGTCCAAGGTGACAAAGTTTAGAGGGCAAAAGGTGATTTAGGCCATTTATGAAAAAACCCTAATTGGTTTAAGACGAAGGGCTTCTCACTCTCTACCGCAGACGCCGCCTGCTTCATCCTCTCTTCCTTCCTGGTACGTATGAATTTTATGAAAGGAGATATCTCCTCTGATTTATGGCGTCTCTAGGGTTATTATCAAATTGAACTGAAATGAGGAAAGTCCGTAATTTATCTGCTGAACTCCGTTGCCATCCTTGTTCATCTTCCTGAATCGAGGCGTCTCGCTTCTTCGAAGTTTCTTCTTCTCATTTCTGCAACTGCTACTTCTTCTTCTGGTTCTTGTTTGTGGCTTCCCTCATTGTCTCCTCCGGTGTATCGTGGGTTCCATCAATGTCTGTGATTGTGCTACAGTTAGCGGGAGCTTCTTGTGAATGTGATTCACAGAAATTGTAGTTTTTATATTGATCTTGACTGTTTCTCTTGATCATATTAACCTGTGTTTATCTCCGTTTTTCTGGATTCCTTTATAGTGTACTTTGGTATACAAAAAACTTCTTTCCGGTGCTAGATCTTAAGTGTGATTGATAGATTGTTGAAATCCGATAATCTCTGCTTGACTGTTTGGAAATAGTTGACATGTAAATGAAATGGAGTTGATTTCCTGTCCCTGTTACTGAACTTTCTTCATTTATTTTCTGAGTCAATTTGCTGTGTTGGATAGTGGTTAGTGACCGTAATTTATCGGTTTGATTGCAGATAGGAAGCGATAGTTTTTCTGTGGAAGTTTCAGAGTTATCAGTATGAGGTATGTTAGAGCTCTTGCATATAAATTGTCAGTTTTAGTTGATTGCTCCCTTCCTGCTACGTTTGGATGACTGTTGTAGCTGTTGTTGATGATTATGTTATTAATGCAAGTTTCTTATGGGTCAATGAATGTCTAAATGTGTTACTACCTAACTTTGATTCAGAGGTCTGTAATTGTTGCAGACCAGCAAATGTCTACCTATGTAGATTGTTGTTCACAATATATATGCTTGTTTATTTTAGTCAATGTTATGGTTGCGGCAGTTGTCTGGTATTTGCAAGTTGGGGAGGAAACATGGAGGTTGTTTAGGCTTATTGGTTTGCTTTTTTCTTTTTCCCAATGCTATTTGTGTTGTTATTTTTTTGCAGTATATAGTTTGAACTAGTTGTGCTATTTTCTTTATGGTGTGTTGTTGGTAAAGTATATCGTCAGTGTTCAACTGTCATTGCATTTACTATGAATCCTACCAAGTTATTTGCAGTTCAATTGATTCCTTGCCAAGTATTTGATTTGTTATTTTGATGATCTACAGTAAGCTTCAGAGTGATGCGCTCAGAGAAGCGATCTCAGTCATCATGACTCAGAGCAAAGAGAAAAATAGGAAATTTACAGAGACCATTGAACTACAGATTGGGCTGAAAAACTATGATCCTCAAAAGGATAAGCGTTTTAGTGGTTCTGTTAAGTTGCCCCACATCCCTCGCCCAAAGATGAAAATTTGCATGCTTGGAGATGCACAACATGTTGAAGAGGTAATTTTGATGCCATGCCATGCAATGTGTCTGATCTATCTTGCATGTTACCATCATCAGTGAAATAGATTTAATATTTATATTTTTCCTAAGTTTTCAGCTCTTGATAGCTTTTGTTACCCACCTAAGAATTCTCCACTTCAACAGTTAATCTTCTTCCAGTTTTGTACTGTGAACATACATTCTTTATGTTTAATGGGTTGGAAACAAACTTGTTCATAGTTTGCTGAATGGCTGCTGGCCTTTTGAAATGTCGGTTAACTGAATGTTTGCTGTCATCTCTGAAACAGGCTGAGAAGATTGGTCTTGATTACATGGATGTTGAAGCATTGAAGAAGCTGAACAAGAACAAGAAACTAGTGAAAAAGCTTGCAAAGAAATACCATGCTTTCTTGGCATCTGAATTAGTCATCAAACAGATTCCTCGTCTCCTAGGTCCAGGTCTTAACAAGGCAGGCAAGTGTTTCTAAATAATCTGCATTTGTAGAAACCATGTTTCACTTTCACTCTAGTTTAGCATGTTAACTTGCAGTTTCCATCCATTTATTATAATTGCAGGTAAATTCCCAACCCTGGTTACCCACCAGGAGTCTTTGGAGTCTAAAGTGAATGAGACAAAGGCAACCATTAAGTTCCAGTTGAAGAAGGTTCTCTGCATGGGAGTTGCTGTGGGGAATGTGGCAATGGAAGAGAAGCAGCTATTTCAGAACGTTCAAATGAGCGTCAACTTCCTTGTATCACTGCTGAAGAAGAACTGGCAGAATGTTAGTTTGTTGTTTCGTTTTTTAACCTTACTATAATTAATACATGTCATCTGTCTGTTACTTGGACTTTCTTTTAGATGCTTTCTGAAACTAGTAGACTAATGCTGCTGTCTTTTACTTTGTTGTAGGTGAGATGCTTGTACCTGAAGAGCACCATGGGTGCCCCAAATCGTGTCTTTTGAATTTCTGTTTCATTAGAACTTATGCAACCTGTCCTAATTAGTTGGTGTTGGTAGGTTTTGACTCCAGGGTTATTAGATCAAAGGTTCATTTTGTTCTGTCATGAGCATTGTTAGCTTGATCAAAGACATTAAGTTTTGGATAAATGATATTGAAATTTTGTTTTGTTTTGTTTTTCTTTTTGAAATTTTGGTTTGTTATCGTTGATAATGTTCAGATTTTGCATGTTAAAATGAAAGCGAGATTGGCTTTTATTACTCGCTCCGTACAGAAATAACTAGTAGTAAGATTTTTCATGTTCAGTATTTAAGTGTTGATTTTATTTTTTTAGCATTTTAATACAAGATTTAAAGAATTTTATACAAATGAACACTATTAGTATAATTGTAGAATGTTTTTGACGATTTCTGTTTAGTAATAAAAGCACATGACTTGTTAAGTTTAAAGGTAAAGTTCTCTGCTAGGGTTTGGATGCTTTGCTAGGGGTTTCTTTGGCGGGGCCTTGCGGTGGTTATTTGTGGCGGTGAATCTTCTGAATCGAGTCATGAGGAAGAAGCGTGCTGGGAATCAAATCAGGGGCGAGGACAGGTGATTCGTAAGTTGTTTGGGGACAATCAGAGTTTTTCAGAGGATGATCAGGAGCCAGCGATGAAGCGCTTGATGGCGTTGCCGCGGTCTCCTCGGAGTAAAGGTGAGATTCCCGCTGGGCATCAAGGATCCATATGTTCAGCATGTTAGGAAGGGTCTGCTTATGAATGATTTTCGTATTAAGCAACCATTGGATTTTACACTTGAATTTGATGAATCAGTGATTGATGCTGAGGCGATGGAGATTTCAGAAGAAGAATTGGAGGAAGGTTTGAGGCAGTGGGATAATACACTAGTTAGATGCGTAATGGGTACAAAAGTTACCAAGGAAAATATGGAAAGATTTGTAGTTGCTTGATAGGGGTGGGAGGTTTCAAGTGCTCAATTTCTACCACCTTCATCATCAACTTTCACCTAAGCCCAAGGAGGAAAAGACAATTTTTTGTTTCGTGTCAGCAACCATTCATAACCTGAACCATATCATGGTTAAAGCTGTAATCTTAAGTGATCAAAACTATTAGAGTTTGATTTTTCCACTGCCTAAAGAAGTTTTGAAGGAGATTGAGAAGAAGTGCATGACGTTCCTTTGGACTGGGAAGACTATCTCTAGAAAGGCTCTTGTAGATTGGGAGAAAGTGTGTACTCCAAAGATGCAGGGGGACTGTGCTCTATCCTTTGTGCAATGGAATGTGGTAGCCGCAGCTAAGAAGTTGTAGAGGCTTTTTGTGGATCGGGAAAGTATTTGGTAAGATGATTACATACCTTATATATAAAGAATAGTGATATCTGGAGTCTTGATATTGTTGATTCTGCTTCTGTTGTGTGGAAGCATATTATTAAGTGTAGGGGTATTTTCAAAGAGTTTGTGGTTGATGTTGTGGGAGGTAAGGTCTTTGACCTGAAAAAGGCTTATTTGCATATTGTGGAGAATTTTGAAAGAGTGACTTGGTTCAGATTGGTGTGGGGTGGCTATTTGGTCCTAAAGAATTCTATCACGTGGCCTGCTGTGCAAAACCGTTTATGTACTATGGACATGGTAAGTGTATGGGATAGTATGGAAAATCCTGAACGATGTGCTGGGAGGAGGAGACCAAACGCCGGTGACAAAGAGCCGCAACCAACTATGGCGGGCAAAAAAATGAGAAATCATAGGAGAAGAAACTGTTGGAATTTTTTGGCGTATTAAAAACTTCATGAGTTGATATTCCTACTCACTATAATTAAAAGTAGTTGTGAGTTCAAGTCAGAAGAAGAAATCATTAAGATATTTTTTATCAAAGTAAGTATTTCGGTGAAAGTGCACTAATGAGCTTAAAAGAGTTCAAATATGTGAAATGTAATAGTTTGAAATTATTTTATATAATTTTAAATTTTATTTTGTATCTATTTTCACATTCAGAATCTTTTATCAAAGTATGAGTATTTTTGTAACTTTGATACAAGGTGTATGCACCTTGTACCATTGAATAACTCAATTAAAAGTATATTATGTATATATTTCGAATTATGGAGTAATATTAAGAGAAAATAAGTCATTTATCTTAAGGGATAAATAGTTAGTGGAATATGAAAAATGATAAGTCATGATAAGTTTAATTGTAAGCTTTAAGTCTTAGTGGAAGGTCTAATGGCTATTAATAATGATCATTATTCTAAATGTCATTTTCTTCACCTATACATAGTGAGAAGAAGGATCATTTAGAAACACATTTGGTTCACATATTTCTTTTTCTTCTTCTTCTCATTTTGCGTCATTTTCAAGAGAATTTTTTGGTGATTAAATGTGAATATACAAAGTGTTCCTTTCAACAATTTTCTCTCCTCTTGGTGCTTATCTTCTTGTCTGCTCTTCTCCTTCTTCTTGGTGATCAAAGAAGTCTCCTTTCTCATCTCTCCATCCGTCATCAACCTTGAGAGAATTTAAAAAGGCGAATAATCAATAAGTAAGGAAGGAGCTTACGTTTAAGGAGTAAATAATTATATATTTCTTTAGCTATTTTTCCAATGGTGAAAGGTACTTGTTATTTCGGTCTCATCTTGTTCATATGTGTTCTATCTTTTCTTGTATATTTTTGTAGAAAATGAGCATGATATTAGTGAGATGTCATGCCTTTTATCTTCTATCTAATTATGAATTTGTATGAATATGAACATGTAATGAAAATATAAAAGATCTAATCTTCAATTAGTATCAGAGCTTGTGTTGTTATAAATCTCATTCATATTTATGTGTAAACAATTCAATTCATTGTATGAATATTTGTCATGAATTGTTAAGGTCGAAATTGTGATAAAATCGCATGTTGATCTTTTCCATGAGATTGAATTTGTTTCATGTTGTTTTTCCATGAATCTTAGATGAATTGTTTATCTAATTCATGTCTAGAATATCAAAAGTCTTGGATAATCTTGTGATGGAATTCGGCCCTGTTAAGAAATTGCAAGGAAGTTTTATTACTTGTTTGATTCACATGAATATGAAAACATGTGTGCTAATGTGTTAGTGGCATGAAATATACAAAGTAGTTTGTATATTCAAATACATGTTTCTTATAAGATTGTAAGTATATGTTACTTACATATGTAACCTATCATCTTATACTAAAGTCTTTACTTTAAGGTTTTGTGATCTACATTCTGTCTAATGAGGTGAATTTTAAGTGGGACCATTTGTAACCCCTTTATCTTTCCTGGGAATGTACTTACAATAACTAAGGAGTTGAGAGACAATAGTACAAAATGGTGTTACATTAATGGTACATGTATGTGTTACATGGCCGAATGTACTAGTGACATATAATTTAGAACTTGTGTAAAAAATTATAGAAATATAATTTAAAATAAATTCATGTATAAGTTACATAAGATTAATTCAATGAATTCATATATAAGTTACATGAATGGATTCATGTATGAGTTACATGAATAGAATTCATGTATGAGTTACATGGATTGAACAATACATGAGTTACATAATTTGAATCATGTATAAGTTACATGAGGTGAAAATATGTACTCCTTCCGTCCCATAAAGATTGCAATATTCTGTTTTCAGTATTTAATCTATGATTTGTTTTCTTCAACATGTTGACATATAATGTGAAATAATTTATATGCATATGTTAAATGACGTGTCTAGTTTTTAAATATATATTTTTAAATTATATTTAACAAATTATTTTTTATTAAAAATTGAGTCAAACACAAGGTGAAAAGTCAAATGTCTCAATTTTTACGGGACGGAGGTAGTATTTGATACATATGATGAACCTTTGTGAATGCTCATTAATAACATGTACTTGAAATGATGGAAATATGTTTGTATGTCTCTGATCGAATGTTATATGCTTCTCTTTTGCTATGTATGAACATGTTTTGAAGTTGTTTTATGTATTGTGTTGCTTGAATGAGTCTTGTTGTGATAATTGAACATGGAACATGTGAATTGCATCATTGGTGGATAGCTAGTTAGTATTTTATACATTTTTTTAACCATGATGTGCAATTAGATAGTGAGTACTATTTAATGTAGCAACAGAAGGTCAAGTTCATTCCAATTGAACAAGAAATAATTTGATACTCACCATTGAAGCTATGCACCACTATGAGATGAGGATAAGGACTACCTATGTGGTATACCTTATAAATTCTAAGTGTAGAATTTCCCTCTCTTTTCCACTATGGTGGATAAAATATGATGCAAGTTTCTATACTTATGAGTTAAGTATGAAAATGTAACTATTGAGAAAAAATGCTCCATATTTCTCAAGTGTGAGAATTATGAAATATGAGCTAATAACTCTAAGTGAATCTCTCTAAGTGCTGGAGTTGTCATGCATGATCCACCAAGTTGAAATTGGCAATGCATGAGCTCAATGATGAACAATATGCATGCTATGTGAAGCTCATTGTCTATTGATGAAAGGCAATTGATGATGATCAATTAGTGCCTTGATCATCAAATTATGTCATTTGTTGATAATGTCCTCCTTAAGATGGAGTTCATGACCCTTTAAAAGACCACTTCGGGGCATCTGTTGCCATTTCTTTTGTCATCACCCTCTGCCTGCGGCAGCCTAACGGTGAGGAGCGGTGACGTCGGAACATGGGCCAAAAAGTGGTGGGTGATCCATAACCCGGTCCTATAAATAACTTACCTTTATCCTAAACGCAACCTTTGGTTTAGGTTGTCCCAGTTTTCATAAAATCCTGCACTTTAAATTTCCACATACATACACAGAATTGCACATTTTCCCAACACAAAACTGAGCTCAGCTCAATGCCAGATACACTAGAAAGGAGTAAACACTCCCCGAGTAAATCAATAAACATCCAACATAATCAGATAACAGACGATTCAAGTGAACCTACAACGAATCACAAAGTAGATATACACATGAGCACTTCTCTAAAATGCTTTCAAAGCTACATGTACATATATAATCTACTCCTACAGAGCCCAGAACTGGCAAAAGAATACAAATTGTGCCTGAGTGGTCGAGAATCAACTATGATACCGACACTCACTCCAAGCTACTGCTGCTTCTTCTAAACACAAAAATAGAATTAACCGTCAGTCATTTCATATATGTGCTCACCCCAAAAGTACTCAATCTATGAGTACCTACCCAATAGAGGACACCCTTTAATCAGAAATAGAATTCACACCGAAGAGCTATTTGTACCTGAGGCATAAAATCACTAAAGAACCTAGCGGGATCTACTCCGCTGGTCTGATATCAGAAGGTCCTGAAAAATATGAATGTAAGGGGAGTGAGTCCTCGAAAGGTACTCAGTAAGGGCTGAGGTAAGATAATGGTTAAACTGCAACAAATAATGTTAGTACTCCCTGCACAAAGGGTTAGCATGCCATGTTCTAGCAACCTAGATATATTAGGTGAATGATATGCAATGTATACAAATGACAATAATATATTTAGATATACAGATGCCCCGAAGGATAGAAAGGACACGGATACCAGACAGACACGGAGTCGGATACCAACTTAGGTACATACACATTTTTCCTATCAGACACAGAATCAGATATCAACTCTGATACACATACACATACTCGTCCACTTGGATGAAGACACATATGACGGGTCCCAAGGGTTGATGCTCAACCAATCGGGGTTCCCACATACAAAATAGACACATGGTACCAGCGTGGGGCCTAGGTTCCCCGTATCCGTCATAACCATATTAGAGGTAAAGTATTGACTGATGCATCTAGCAACACAGAAGTGATTACCATGATCACTGAATATCATAAAATACGAAATGGATCATCAAGATCGCATAAATATCATAATTTAAAGAAGTGATCATCATGATCACTGAAATCCAGAGAAATATGAAATTGATCAACCATTGATCAATGGCTGGTCTTCCGAGCTTGAAAGATGCACTCCCATTATCTTATCACGTAACTAGTACCGGGAGTCATGAGGCCCCACCGTCGGCCCGAGACTAGCTTCAACAAACCCAAATTGCATGAACGCATCCCATAATGCATATTCAAGAAAGTTAAGCCCTTACCTGAAATAAACCGTAAACTTTCTAAACAATCCCGAGGCAACCACTAACGTAAGTCCGTCAACGTTCCAGTTGATTTCCCAGCTATCCAAGATGACTTTAAACAAATTCATAACAAAATGAATTGACTCCTAAATTAATTGTTCCAAAACTAACAT
>JBBYHH010695913.1:0-10026 GCA_038382905.1 Daphne laureola
CGAAGGTTGGTGATTTCGGCTCGGATGGTTTGTACCCGAAGGATATTGGATTGAATTAGCTGCATCTGAGCAGGGTTGATGATTGTGGTAGGCGGTGTTGCGCCACTTGGGCCAATTGGAGGAATTTGTATGCCATCGCGGTTGATGAGAGGTGGCGGAGGGAGTTGCCTATTTTAGTCGCCATTGGCTGGTGGTGAGGGCGGTGGTTGGGAGGTCGAACTGGAATTGGCGTCCTCCACTTGAACATTTTCATTGTTGGTATTATTGGTGTTGTTCTTCCGTGTTTTTCCATTGATGTTGTTCTTGAGTTGCTGGAGAAAGAAAAGAAAAACACGGTCGTGGGTTCGTTTTCGACGGAAGGTGTCAAATTGATATGAACCAATCAATCAGCAATCCGAAGCAACCAGAATAGGATGAACCACGACCTGCAAGTAAGGGTGTCAATTGGGCGGGTCAGGTCGGGTCACTCGGGTTTCAGGTTATTTCGGGTTGAGTTATTTTCGGATCAGGTCGGGTTTCAGGTCATTTCGGGTTGAAATGATTTTTGGTTAGATCGGGTTCAGGTTCGGGTCGCCATCAGGTTGAGTTTATTTCAGATCAGGTTGGGTTCGGGTTCTGGTTCGGGTTCGGGTTCGGGTCATTCGGGTTTCGGGTTGTTTCAGTCTCGGGTTCAGGTCGAGTTCAAGTTTGGATTTCTTTGGGTCCAAGTCCGGGTTTCTTCGGGTCAAATTTCGAGTTTCTTCGAGTCCAAATTCGGGTTTCTTCTGGTCCAAGTTCGGGTTTCTTCGGGTCCAAGTTTGAGTTTCATCGGACCAAGTTCGAGTAGCTGAAATTTTCAAATTAAATTTTTATTCTTTATATTTATATTCTTTTTATGTATATAATTTTTTTTATTAAAAATAATACTACGTATTTTATATTCATATATACAACAATGATATACAAAGAAAATTATTCACACATTTTTCTCTCCCGTTTTCATTTGAGTTCAAAATAAATCTATTTTGCGGAGTCGTTCTAACAAAATTGTAAAGAAATTAGACATTGTTCAAACAAAATTGGAAATTGAATATTTCTCCAACAATTTTAAAAATTGGACATTCCTCCAACAAAATTGGAAATTGGACATTGGTCCAACAAAATTGGAGATTGCACATTGTTCCAAAAGATTAGAATTTGGACATTCTTAAATTGTCACAACAAAATTAAAAATGGAACATTACTCCAACAACTTTAAAAATTAGAAATTCCTCCAATAAAATTGGATATTAGATATTCTTCCACAAAATTGAAAATTTGATATTGCTCCAATAAAATTGAAGATTGCACATTTATCACAACAAAATTAAAAATTGAACATTGCTCCAACAACTTTGGAGATTGCAAATTCCTCCAATAAATTTGGATATTAGACATTCGTCCTACAAAATTGGAAATTGGTCCATTGCTCCAACAAAATTGGAGATTACTTGAAGAACTACATCATCATTATTTCAGTTTTGTATTTGATGCATGGATGATTATATTTTAGAATTGTGTATTTGATGCGTTGGATGATTACATTTTGAAATTTATAATTGCATTTGGTCATTTGTGCACAACTGTCGTTATGTATTACCATTTTCTTGCTTTATAGTTTACACAACTAGTGATACTAGTTTATTTTGTTATGATGATAATAACTCTATAATGCATTAGATAATTAAATTTTGTTATGATGATAGTTTATTTCGGGTTTCCTAGAGTTTGGATTCGGGTTAATCCGGTTCGGGATTCGGGTCAGGTTGGATTCGGATTCGGATTCGGATTAGGATTCGGATTCGGGTTAATCGGATTCGGGATTCGGATCAGGTCAGGTTTGGGTCACGGGTTCGGGTCATTCGGATTCCAGGTCATTTCGGATTGAGCTGGTTTCGGGTCAGGTCGGGTTCGGGTCATTCAGGTTTCGGGTTCATTTGGGCCGAACTGTTTTCGGGTCAGTTCGGGTTTTGAGTTATTGACTTTTTTTGTCAGCCTGGATCAGGTCAGGTTCGGGCGGGTTAATCAGGTTGGGTCAGCTTTTGACACCCCTACCTGCAAGACACAAAGAGAGAGAGAGAGAGAGAGATTCAGCTAGAGAAGAGTCGGAAAGTGGAGGTGTGTAGTATTGACCTTTTATGTGGTACATACTATCCAATATATAGGGTGGTATCCGACCCTAGAAGGGCATGATCAATGGGATATGAGCCTTTATGGTGGCTATATCTCGGGAGAGTCGTTATAGGCATTGAAAATGTGTTTGACATCCGGGAGAGTTAAATGTGGGGGGCGGTTGTGGCACCCCTAAATATGTCTTTTCGTAGGTGTCTCGTACGAGACTGACTGTAGGCGAGGTTGTATAGTATGAAGGTGTCTCGTAACTGGAGATGGTTTGGGCCTTTGGTGAGCCGTTTTGATTATCCGTATCATGTTCTTTCCTGAATCGTAAATTCATGGAGCAGTTACATAGCCCGAAATCTGATACCAAGCATTCGAACAACAACAGTGGCATCCAGGGTAAGAAGAGGCATAGCATAAAAGAAAATGACAACCGCAATATGAAAATACCCAAGGTATCTGATGCTCGACGAACCTCAGTTAACTATCGAATTGTGAAACGAAGAAAGAGTGTCCCTCGCAGAGCTTCAATGGGAGCATTTGTGATATATATATATTTGTGTTTTAAATAAATCCATACATATCCACAACAGAAAAGAGGGAAAAAAATTACGAAACGAAACCAACAACCCTGCTGAGTTCACATTGTTATCATGAAACCGACTAAGTAAATCAACACAACCGTCTTGCGCGAAGCGCGTTAGCATCTCTAGTTTTTATTTATTTCGTTTGTTCTTTTTTCTTCTCATTTTTTTATTTGTTTCATTACAACAAGTCATCCACTAATGATTCGAAATTTTAATTTGTTTCTTTTGTTTTCTATATTTTCATTTCTTTTAGTCTAATTGATTGTTCATAGATTTATGTTGGTCTTACAATTTTTTTATTTATTATTCTTAAAAAGTCAAGTGAAAGAAATGACATGAAATTTGTGGTACTAATCTCGGACATATAAAAATTTGTAATTTTTGCACGTAATTAGTTAACGGATTTGGAGTTTTCTCGTAGAACAGTTTAAGTTTCTAATCAACCTCGGACAAAAAATCATTGATGGCGATTTCATCAAAAAGCTCATTGCTACATGCCTCATTTACTGTCTCTGACTTACTCCTCGCCAAAAAGCATTCTGACGGACCTACTATCCGACTCCTGCTCACCCGATTACGACGACTACTCGGTGCTTGTAATCTATTTCAATCATCTCTATTGGAAGTGTCAAACTTTCTAGATCTCAGTCCTTCAACAAAAGTGAAGGAGTGAAGCCGTGATGGTGGGTCGCACAAAGACGAGCCCAATCGTTTTAAGGATCCCTAATCGTTGTTTCCCTCTGCTTAGCGCATTTGGAGAGTACTATTGATGTGTTGCTGCGTTTCATTTATTTATTTCCTTTTTAGATCCGTGCGGCGTGCCCGCATTTTTTTATGTACGGCCGATTTTCATCAAGATCTACACAGACTAAAAACTGGAATTTTGTAACATCTTGTGGCCGATACCAAGATGGTATCGAGACGAATGCCAATACCAAGATGGTATCGAGATTTCATCCGAGACGAAACAACATTTCATAGCTTTATAAAGACTTCATTTGGGATGAACATTTGAAATTAACTTTTGAGAAAAAAATGATACGTTTATGATAGCTAACCTCAAATGCTCAAACTATCCTTAAATAGTGTTTCTAACCTCTACCGCTAAATGTTAAGATTGATCCAAACTGACCGTTTAATAATCACTTCACATTGCTGATTACTTCAGACCCATTTTTTTCATTTTTCTTTAATCACTTGCCTATCATCTCCAATTCAGATGTTGATTCACTTAGCAACTTAGAAGAGAGGCATTTTTTGCGGTAATAACATCGATGAATTCATACCCTCTCAACGTAATACTTAAATGGAACATTGGCATCTGATTGAGTGTCCAACACATAAGATGCGATAATAATTTATTGTATCAGAACTCGCTACTTGCAATATACTACTCCCTCCATCCGGCAAAACTGATACATTTGACTTCCAAATTTATCATTGACTCAAATTTTCATTACGAATAATTCGTTAAAAGATGCTTAAAAATATATTTTAAAACTAATCACATCAAATTATCATAGACAATTAAAATATTTAACATTTTATGCTAGAATGATGAAGGAACTAAATATTGAAAAACAAACTTATTAGTTTTGTTGGGAAGAAAGAAGTACTACAAAAAAAAAAGTTTCAACATGGTCAATGCTTGCAGCTTGTTCTTGTTCACAGAAAATACCAGTGATCTACTTCAACTAAATACAGTGTTCCCACAAATCAAGACTCCACCTTGAGTATAGTCAAAGCTTGTATCCAAAATGATAAGCACAGATAATGGAGAGGATTTAACTTCTCTGCAGTGCACTACATGATGTTATCCATGTAAATGATTGACACATCACCTTCATAAATATTTTTTTATGATTGTGGCTGTATATGTCAATCATCCACATGGACAACACCATGTCTTGACAACAGCGAAGCTACATCCATAATGGAGAGGACATTCAATTTGGAGATGGCATGAGTATAGTCAATGCTTACCGGCGATTTTTCCCAGATGCTCCTTCCCAAGCGTGTAGAATGTGGTTCACAATTTCCTCCACTCCAAGCCCATGCTTCACCTACAAATAAAGCCGCACAATAAATTAACTTCCCTCCCTTCTAGAAAACCTTAAATATTTGACTGAGCACAAAGATTAAGAAATATTGAAGATTTGAAGTTAATAAAATAAGACTAGCATATAAAACAAAAATAACTTTTTAGATGGAGAAGGGGAATTCAGTATAATACGGTAAAAATAGTGTTGAAAAGTTTCTTAATAGGAAACGTGTCAAGTTTTCTTGACAACCGGACGAGGAATATATGCCAAATTTTCTGGATGGCGAGTGATACAAAAAGATGGAAAATTCGATTGTGAAGTCCCTTGGAATTAAATTAGAATGAAAATTCAGTCAATCATGCAGATGCACATGATTTCCAGGTGACCAAATTGTTTTTATGCAGTTCAAAATATTCATCTTGTTTGTTAAGATGGGGCATGTTTCTACACATACCGACAGGAGATACTTCCTTACATGGGGTATGTTAGAAACATCCATGTGTGGAAGTATTAGCTGCTCTTCAGAAAGAAAATGCACTTTATTCATTCTGTTGCCCAAGTACCCTAACCACATCCATGCTAATGTAACACTGGTACATGACCAAAGAAAATCTAAAAGAAAAATGAGGACTTTGTCAAACAACCACTGCTTCTTTGTGGCTTGCAGTGCAATTTCGTGTTATTTGAAAATAAAGTGAGGAATGTATATAATTGTGCATCATACTATAGAGTACTAGAACTGCCAGTAAACAGAATCATCTTACTAACCTGCGCAAAGACAAAAGGCCCTCCATCACGCATCCGTAGCGCATCACGCTCCATAACAGACAAGTCAGCCCCAACTGCAAGGGCAAGGTCAGTCTTGTTGATCACCTGGTATTCAGATAAAATGAGATCTTAAAACAGTTTTCTTTGTTTGACAAATTTGATTGAAATGCCATATATGAATGAGAGGCCTAACCAGAAGATCTGCTTGTGTTATTCCTGGGCCCCCCTTTCGAGGAATTTTATCACCAGCAGATACATCAATTATATAAATGATGAAGTCAGCCAGTTCCCTGCTGAAGTTAGCAGCGAGATTATCTGCAGCACAAAACCTAATGTAGCTGTACCACATCAATTCCTCCAGAACATTGAAGTTTTAAGACGCAATAAACTGTTACTGAGAACCAGATGAGAAGGAAGCTATTTCGAAATTTATTCCAAGTCATCACGATTGACACAACATGGCCATAGCTGTTACCTCCTCCAGATTCACAAAGAAGGATGTCAGCTTTGTACAAGTTAGACAACTCTTCAAGAGGCCCAAGATTAATACTGATGTCTTCACGAATGGCAGCATGTGGGCATCCCCCAGTTTCCACAGCACGTATTCTTTCTTCGGGAAGTGCCCCATGCCTAATCAAGAACTCACCATCCTCTTTCGTGAATATGTCATTTGTCACCTGATGATTGAGTAAATTGTTAGATGACAGGATTGAGACCCAACCGGTGGCATAAGTTGCATAAACAGAACTCAGTCACACAGTTTCCACGCAAAGAAACAAGTTCATCTACCATTAACATCAAACACAAGCATGAGGGTAAATAATAATAAAAAAGTAGAAGCGCATTTGTGATTTCTGGTTAGGATAATGCAACAGAAGTTTGACATAAGAAAATTGATTTAGTGTAACATATTCAGGTCATGCCAGGAATGCACCACCCTATAGTAACGGAGCAGAAAATTCAATGTCATTCCCCCACAGGGCACATTTGATTGTAAATTTTTAGAATTTTCTTTTTCGCCTTCAATTTTATAAATAATCAGAACAAGCATGCTGAGGGTATCATCTTTCCTAATCCTAAAGGGGCGTTTAATATTGAAATGTTTTTCAGGTTTTCTTTCCAAAATGCCTTTTAAGAGATGCTTGAGTTTAAAACTTGTTTATAAGGATGTAACCTTCTTTCCTAAAGTTTAGAAAACTAATGTATTTTAGATGTTTCCACCTTTTTTTATGATACCTAGATGTTTCCACCTTAATACATGAGTTTTTTTAACTTTAGAAGACAAGGTTTTCCACTTTCTAAAAACAAGTTACAGGTGTGTGTTTTTTTGAGAATTTCTTTTCCAACTTCCTAAAATCAATCTTTCCCGCCCATTTTTAAACATTTTTTAAGGAAAATTGAAAAAGGAAACAAACAAAAAAATTCTAAACTAAACGGGTCCTAAGCAAAGTTTTAAATATCGTACTGGTCACCGTAACGTTTTTTTAACGGTACGAGACAGTACCGGTGTATCGGCGGTATCTCGGACGTACCGGATTTAGTATATTGGCTTTAGCTTTTTATATATATGCATACATAGACATACAAATATACACACAAATAAGTAATAAACAACATTTAAATATGCATAACTTTACCTATCTAGCAAAATATTAATGCAAAAACAAGTTATGGGTTAAAGAGACCAAATTTACATAGTTAGGGGTTCTAGAATTAGTTATGCGTTTTGTTCAACTTATGTACTGATTTAGTTGGCTGATGCGAAACAGCTGTCTCCAACAATTAACACTTTTGACCCATTTCTTTCCCGACACATTCATCAGAACGAAGAGTCAAAGACTTCTCGTTTTCATTTGTTAGCTCATCTTCTAATTCTTCTCAGCTTCTCTCATCACGGTCCCTCTCGCCAACAATTCATCTTTGATTTTAAAACTCCCCTCCTTTTTCTATTTTGGTGTTAAATCATTCCTCTGTGATTCGACGTCAACAATCGACCCAAACGAAAACAAGCTCAACACCAGCTCTAGAGAGCACGGTACTGTTGGGAAGATGGAGGTTGCAGGTGATGGAGCGCATGACAATGACGGTAGGAGCGACGATTTAACAACAGATCTGGAAGTTGAAAATACTGTACCGCCGTTTTCTTACATCTCGCCGGAATCCGGTACAGGCAAAACCACCGATATGGCCGAGACAGGTCTACCATAGCCGAGACGGAATCAGTGCGGATAGTACCGTTCTACGGCCGGTACCGGTACGAGACCGGTATACCGGACGATACGGTACGAAAATTAAAACATTGGTCCTCAGTTTTCAATTTCAATAAGTAATAGGATAACCATCCATGATAGAATTCTACTTATTGAAGGAGTTCTCTGACCCATCAAATATAGAACAGTACATTGTTCATACTGAAAAAATCAAACATAAGACTTAAAAGCAATTTTATTCATTAATAAAAGCTGATTATTTGATACTACAAACAGAAATGTAGTAATTAGATTATGAAAGAAACAAGGGGGCGTGACAAAGTAAAAACAAAATGAATTAGGTAATTAGATCACAAAAGTATATCTTACCGCAGCAAGACTGTATTTATCCCTCAAGAACTTGCACAGAGCCAACATTAAAGCTGTCTTCCTGCAAGGCATAGAAGACTTCAGGTACAACAGATAATATGGCAGTCAGCTAGCATTTAGAAAACATTGTTGTTTTTTGACCTATCCTAGAAAAACCAGAAAACCTAAATTAAGAAAACAAATGAAAAACATCCCCTGGAATTCTCAAAAGTGGAGAGGACGAACATGTCGACTTTCTAATTAGTTGGTAAATTCAAATTCATTTAGTTTCTAGCAGTGCACACTCTTGAATTTATATCAAATCCATACAACAACAAAAATATCACTAAATCAAAAAAGAAATATATCAGAATGTGGGGCATCAAAAGAGGAAAATTACATGATAAAGTTTACAGAGAGAAATACTGCAATCAATTTTTTTTGGGAAATTTGTTTCCTCGTACTGGTGGTGGAGGAAAGTCCTCTTCCTGCATACTTGGCATGCTATTGTCGGTTAATGTCACCACCATTAATTACGGATTACCACCCCGTAATAAATACTGACAATCTCGTAATTAATAGTGGTTTATTACTGACAATCTCGTAATTAATAGTCGTGGTACGAGTCAATACTGATATATCACGTATGCAGGACGGAGGACTTTCAAGTCCTCCATCCATCCCGAGTAGAGGAAATGTTTGTCCATTTTTTCTTTCTGGGTAATCAAAAAGTTAAGTCGAGGAATTCAGAGCTGCCTACTCCAAGGTCAAGCAAACACCACATACTGTTGTGTGGATTTATGGATCATTTACAAATGATGTGCGGATTCAGACTTGTGCACAAGAAGATTTTTATGGGGTCAATAACATTCAACGATGACTACGATTTCGCTTGCGTAACCCTCGGAAGGCACAATAACTCGTAAGACTGGAAAAAGTGTTGAGAATTAAAGAGAACATACCCAGTACCAACAGGGCCGCCAATACCAACAGTAAAAGCCCTCTCATTAAAATCCCTATCAATAAGCGGCGGAGCTCTTCTGGTGAAGTATCCAGGAGAGTAAATTGGTTCGTGCGAGTGCGGTGCCAGCCCGTCGTGGCTATGGTACCGCCGCCCATCCGGGCCGACCCACGAAGTCTCCGATTTGTCTCTGGACGACGGTGAACAATTACAATGGGTCAGAATAGTTCGAAACCAAAGCGACAACAGAGAGAGAAGTGTTCGCTTACTCATGGGTGTGATGATGATGATGGTCATCTTCAGCGTCGTGGCTATGGTGATCATGGTCGTGTTGATTGTTAGGTCGATTGCCGTGATCGGCCATTTCTTAGTTTAGGTCGCAGATGGGGTTTCAACTCTCTTGTTCTACGCTCGTAGAACAGATATGGCAGCAGGAAGTGTGGAACTCGAAGTCAGATGATTGTTGTACCATAGAAAAATCACTCAAATTTTTAACGACCGACAAATCCATTATTGAACTATTTAATTGACCAAATAAACAATTAATTTTTTTAATTCATCACGAATCAGTTACTGAATTAATTAGTAATAAGTGAAATACTATTGAATTTTTCTTTAAACCGTATCAAGTAAATCATTGACCTTCTGAAACTGTACCGAATTAGCCATTAGGGGTTAAATAAATGGACCTCTAGTTTAACAAGCATGACAACTCCAATCAAGTTTTCCTCAACGGTGATAGCTCCGACAGGAACCTGATCCATACAGTAACCACGAAATCCAAAGAATTGGATCTAAAACCTCTAAAACTACTAGACGATATCTCAATCCACTCAAGATTCATGTGGGTAGAGTATGACTACCTAAGATTCATACCTAAGATTCTCAAGAATATGACTCTCTAAGGGTGATCATGCATCCTAAAGGTCATATGTGCATCTTGTAGGAGTTGTGCCCCTAAGCCAATCGGGTTT
>JBBYHH010695924.1:0-10025 GCA_038382905.1 Daphne laureola
GATAGTTGACGCGTTTTTTGAAGTACTCCTTCCGTCTCCAAATAAATTATGTATTTATTTTGACAATCATATAAAAAATGGAGGGGAAAAAATTAGAATAAAAAAATGAGCCATATCATTACCACGCACACGTAAAGCAATGATTTTGGTAAAATATTAAAGTAACAGATGATAGAATGTTACGGATATTTGACTACAGTAATGCAAGTACAGTTTAGACAAACAGAAATACAAAAATGTTTTAGTGATATAAAAAATTAGAATATGCACAATTTATTTAGGTACGCTTGAAGTACTATAATACTCCTTTAGTCATTCAAAGATGACGTTAGTTTTTTTTAAATTATTTTACAATTATATATTTTACTGAAATTACAATAAAGATAGTTTCTTGATTAAATAGTAGAAAACATATATGCACATAATTTAGATGCCAAATTTTGCTATATATATATATTAATGAAATAAAGTAATTTGAATGGAGTGTTAACATTGATGGAGAAAATTAATAACTAAAATAATATCAAACTTTAGAAACAATTGGGTCATTTCTTTTAGGACAGAGGGAGTACAAATTGTAATGGTTTGCTTATTTTCATTATTTAAACTTACATAAATAAGCAGTATAGCTTGTTTTTGTCTTAAATATGTCCATTATATATCATAAGTTGACATGGTAGCGGATATTAGGGTTAGGGTTAGGGTTACAGTTAGAGTTAGGGTTATGATGTTTTGTTTCATTTATTAAGAAAGAAATGGTTTGACGTGCCTTGAGAGGGTGTAGATAAATAATCCAAAGATAAATTAGTTATCCAATTATCTATCAATTTTTTTTGAAAGCATGGGTAAGACGAATTGAAATCATGTATCTCTAAAAGCCCTCTATCCCCGTGTCCCCATCAATTACACAATGACAGTTGTGTGTGAAAGTAAAAATAGTTAACGAGAAAACAAGTTAAATTACACATGTCATTGTGTAATCGGTAGGGATATGGGGATAAAGGATTTTTGGGGATAGAGGATTTGGATCCGGGTAAGACGGTAGTAGTTGTTTTATGGTTAGGGTAGACAAAACGGTCACATCCACCGCACCTTGGAATCCAAAGTTTAGGAAACTAGACAAAACTCTTACATCCACCGCAGTTGGACCGATGAAACTTGTACTTCGACCCATAAATTTTTCAATTTGGACGGTGGTAGTTGAAAAAACAGGAACCACGATCCGGAGAAAATAGAAATGTGACACGATGAAACCCGATTTTCAATCGGAATACACTCAACTTCCACTCGAACTTTATCCTCTATTGTCAGCATCGGAAAGTAAATAGCTTCAATAATAATTAATGCATGCATGTGAATTGTTAATCACTTTAAGTGATGATAGAAATGATAAATTATACGAAGGATGATTTTTAGAAAGACACACCGTCGCTTCTTTATTTGTTCCAATTATTTCACTTATAAGTTTATCATTGCCTGAAACTTTTATAAAATAGAATCTATTATAATATTTTGAAAAAATATTTACTTGGAAACTTGAAGAATTCTTGTAATTTTTTTTTAATTTTAAAGGAAATTATAACAATGTATTGTTTACAAAAATTTGAGTGAAAGACATTGTTAAACGGGACAGCTAGAGTATTGTGAATATATGTGGTGGTTAAGGTTCAATGTTATTTTTTATATTTTTACATTACGTTTGGGATTCACTTTAGGTGAGGGTTGGTGGAAGGCAATACATTAAATGGTATGGTACATATGTTATACAATATGGAGCTTTAGGAGGTAAATCCACAGCACGGAGAATATCGATATTGTGTTTCTCACTCATTTTCTATTTATATGGGCTTAACGGACCAGGATTTCTCACACCTCAAGACTCATCATTCAAGACATACAAGCTCGTTAGAGAGAATCATGGCCCCTACTTCCGGGAATACTTCCCCAGGTTTGGTTCCTTCAACCCTTACTATATAATTTGTTAAAAACCTTGCATGGTAGAGTTATGGTTTCGAAGTACTTCCATCAACTTGTTTAATGCTTATTGTTCCATTGCGGCAGTTGTCGTGGATCAGAGGAAAATGCAAGCATTATTCGACACTCTGAAGTCGAACCACGTTAATCTGAAGGTAGAAGTACAAACTCTTTTGAAACGTTGTGTGCTTACTAGAGACTTAACTATTGTGAAGGCGCTGCTGCTGGATTACCCACCACTCCATGCTGTGAATGAACTACTCGACGAGGTCCTAGAGACAAATGAAATTAAGGGGTGGAGTAATAAAATCATATCCCATGATCACTCTAACTCCGAAGCCTAAGAAAAGATCAGGCGATGGAGGTACTTTTCTAGAAGCAACTAAGTCATTAAAGTTTTCACCGCATATGTATAACAAGGATAGGGCTTCACTGAGTACTTCATCACCAAACACGACTTTGAAGATCAAAGTGGAGGACACTGACGGAAGTGAAGATGACGACGATGTCGTCGAGATACCTAAAATATAATGTAACTACCTACGTAATAGTCCATCATAAGGCGCTTAAATAAAGAGTTCATATCATCACTCTATGGTTGCGCCAATGATGTGGACGTAATGTTGTTCTAAAAATATGTTTATGGTCCATCTTCCCTATTATGAAGCATTCTGATTTCAAAAATCATAATAGAAGATTAGTATTTTTGTTCTGTTAGATGTTTCGTCATAATATGGTCTTTACTTATTTACTGTTGACTAAGTTTTCTTAACTTCTGAAGTCAATGGATGTTAATTATTTCACATTGCGTTAACTGTTTATTAACTTAATACAGAAGGAGTGAGAAGCAGTAACAAAATTATAAAGTTTCCTGAATAGGGGGAATTTTCAGTTAGGCCCATACACTTAGTTAGCCCGCTCTCTTTAGTCCCTGCAAGCTTCGAACGTGGTGGAAGTATGCTTCCTCTTCTCCCCCAACTCTTCCTTCTGATGTTAGTAACTGATGGATGCTACATTTTGGTATTGAACTACAAACTCATGTCAGCAACCAATTTTGTTTGAAGTAGAAACTGAAGCAACTGTGTATGAAGTTGACATTCTGATACCCTATGCAATTTGGAAACCAAATCTCTGTTGGAGGAAAGTTTTTGAGTTGATGTTGGTTGAAACTGGTTTTTTGTTACTGTGATTTAGTATGTTTGAAGTCGTTCTACAATTAATAGTTTCATTCCTAAATCCTCATTCATGATAAACATTTTGGAGAGTGAGCTAGGATGTCAGTGCAATGTGTAGTTACCAAATAATGTCATGAAACAGAACCATATTGCCAATGTCATTGCCATAGAACTTGAACAAGACAATTATATTCCAGCTTCAAGAGAACGCTACCTCTACCTAAACACTATACAACCTTTCACCTATTTTAACAACAACAAAAATGACTATCGTTGCCACTAACAGCCTCTTAATTTAAAACAGAAGGGCTTTGCTCTCAGTAACATGACAAAGGAGAGAGTTATCCATCAGCTTCAACTGTGCCTCCATCTTTACAGTGCTGCCCAAGGGGTCCGCCAGAATCCTCTTCTTTCCAATGTGTCTTCTTATGACCTCTTGTGAATGTTTGGTGAATGGTTCATCAACCCACTCAAAGTAACATGAAGGATTGGTCTGTATGAACATAAGAAAAATAGAGTGCAACATCAATCTCCCGTGACAGAGTCCAGCAACGCAATAACATCTAATCAAAACAAAGTTACAAAAATTAATAAAAGGACTAAAACATACTTACCTTGTAATTTGCACACCTCAGAAACCTCCCCCCATAGTTACTAGTATCCCGCTTCGCTTCATCCATGAATGTCGTTACTCCACAGTTACAAATTGGGTTCCCACCATCGAAGTCATCTTCTCTGTCCAACCTTGCATCAGACCCACTTGAAGTCGCTGAGTTGGACCCGCGCACCTGCCATTTCATATCTGTGAAATTCAAGCTTCAGATTTCAGAGTTTAACGAAACCTAGAGTTTATGAATCAGAGAGTTGAAATGGGTATGGGGAAACAGAGCCGACTTTTATACTGGCATCTGTTCATAATTAGTCATAGGCATTTCCATAGTCAATACTAATTTTAGGGACTGGTTAAACGAGAATTGAAGTCAAGTGACTAAAGTCATTGAGTTAGGAAAGCTCATGAGAGCATTTTGATATGTCCAATTTGTACACATAAAATCGTTTGAATTTTAAAAGTTTGTTCCACCTCTTCAAGGCATTCACCTTGCGGTTTATTTTGGTCATAAATTTTATTTTAAAACTCATATTACTGTGCATTCGCAAAAATTAATGACTTTATCTAAGTTAGTTACCATAATTGAATTAACTAACATTGTTTTGTTTTGTTTTTTTTTTGCATATACTCCATCCGTCACTTATTACATATACTTATTTGACGTTTAGCATTGTATTTCACTCAAATTTTCACACAAATTACATTGTTACAAAATTCTTTAAAACATATGATACATAGAGGAATTCTAAAAGTTTCAAAACATATATTCTGAAGAAGAATTTAATTTATTATTATTCATAAATATTTTATTAAAAGTCACTTATAAAGGTAAAAAAACTGCAACTAATAAGGGAGCGATGGAGTATGTATTATCTAATTTAATTACATTAATGTTAGATATCTGCCAGAAATATAGAGTAAAATGATGTTAGAAGAGACTATTTAAACTAGTTCTAAATTAGTTTAAATACCCGACTTCATAATGGTTAACATCTTAAAATTCATAAATAACATAATGCATAGTATACAAAGTAAGAATAAACGCATGACATAAAGTAAATAAAATGAACATCATTGTAATAAAAGTAACAAATAACATTTATTGAATATTTCTTTATATACATTGGAATTGGGAAAATGTAATTATGTAAGTAAATGGGTCAATTTGTAAAAAATTATGGCTCTAATTATAAAAGCTTACACTATGTCTCCATAAGTTAATAACTTTAGCCACTTTTGTTTTAATATGTTAATGATTAATGTTAATTTATAAGTTTAGGGACCATTCCATTGAGTAAAAGAAATTTAGGAAATAAATATTTATCTTTCGTAAGTTCTTCAAAATTTTAAGGAGTAAATACGTTAATATATGCTAAGTCCAAGCTTAACATGATAGAAATGAGAGTCTCTTGCGATGACCTTCATACTCTTAAGGGTGGCTAGTCTTAGAGGTTTCTAGGCAATGTGGGATATGTGAGTTTCTAAGTTTATGAGTTTTTAAGATCATTATCTGAGTATATAAATTTGTAAGTAAGATGGTCAATTTATAAAATTGAATAGATCTAATTATAAAGTTTACACTCTGTCCCCACGAATGTTCATCCGTCATGTTCCCCAGCTATGTAATTCGTTCACGTTAGTCGGCCGAAGAGTTATACCCCGAGAATGTTTATCAACCCCGAAGGGATCAAGTTCTGAAAGTCATATTGATGACCCCGAAAGACGTAATCATGGACCCTAAAGGGCGTATTCATGGACCTGAAAGATATTATAATCAGTAAGAGGGTGTGTGATGGCCTCTGAGGGCATATGATGGACCCTAATGGCAGATGAATAATCTTATAATATTCCCCAATGATATTTCATCGAATCAGGAAGTACAATTGTGGTATGCATAAGATCTTTTGCCCGGATTCCCACACAAGACACTAATATTGAGTCCAAGTTTAACATGGTTAGAAGAGAGACTCTCTTATGGGATATTTGTAGTCTTACACATGAGTGCTCTTAGAGCTTTCTAGGTAATGTCGGATATATAAGTTTATAAGTTGATGGGTTTTAAGACCTTTATGTGAGTATGTGACTTTGCATGAAATTGTGTACATGATTAATTGTAGTTTTTTTGTGGAGGGCCCACCAATATATACAAGTTTACAAAACATCACAAACTTTTTTGTAAAATTTTAGTACTTGAGGGACTCACTGTGTATTGTTTCTAATTTTTTAAAAAAGTTTAATGTATAAAAATTTAAGGAATAAATATGTTAATCTATAAAAATTTATAATTAAATGGTATAGTATGTCTTTAAAAATGATAAATGATGGAGCTAAAATTCCCATCATTTCAAGCACTTTAGGTGTTATTATCGAATTTACTACCAAATAAAATGATATTGTTTATTACTAATATGATTCAAAATATACTATAAAGTTGTAATATTCTCAAGACTATGAGTATAACTTGAATTTTGGAAGAAAATTATTTGAGCAAATATTTAACTTATTAGGATAAGTGATATAAGTTGACATTAATTTAGTTAGTGGCCCAACGGAAAAGTCTTTGGTTTATATAGTTAGAGAACGAATGTTCGATTTCCAATGGGTGAATTTTTTTTTTCTCGACGGGTTATGTGATGTGGTTCCTATCTGTTCATGACGTGTCATCACCATAAGATACGTAAAGGAATGACGGTCCTGTATTAGTATTATATTAGAGATTTTTTAAATATTTTATTAGGTTGCTGTAATACCGCTTTTTTTTTTTGAAGTTATAATGTTTCGGTGGAACATCATGAGAGGTTCTAATATTTTTTTTGGTTGGTGATGGACTGAATTGCACTATCTATACCTAAACTATACATCGGGTTGAAAATCTATACCCGAACTCAGTTTTGTTGCAAAAGTGGCTCTAATGGATGTGTAGGTTGCAAATCTATACATATGAGTTTTTTTTTGTTAAAAATTAATGGAAATTGTGATTAAAATATTCAAAGTGACCCTCCAAGTTTTTTAAATGTATTCAACATTGTTACACCCACCCCGGAAGTACTATTGGTTTCGGGTAAAAAGTTGCCAGAAATTAATTATGTGAAATTCCCAGAACTTGGGAATTTATGGAAATGAGATGATGTGAGTGAATTAAATATTCTGATGAGCTATTTGGAAGCAATTATATGAGATTTAAGTGATTCACAATATTTTAGGAGTCCCGGGATATTTTGCCAAAAATTAATTTCGGATGGCAAAATGACCAACTTTGAAAAAAAAATGGAAACAATTATATGATGAATGGGCCTTATGGTCGGCGCATTTTGGGCCATTGATGGGCTTGTTTTGGATGTGGGCTTAAGTTGTTTAGAAAGGAAATAAAGAAGAAAGAAAAGAAAGAAGGAAGAAAAGATGGTAATGATTTTTGGACAAATTCTTGGACTACCTAGTGTCATGCATCCAATGAAGGCAATCTTGGATGAAATCTCATCCAAGGGTTGGTGTTCAAGATGGGAAGATAATGTTGTAACATTATCCTTAAGGAAAAGAAAAGAAAAAGAAATGAATTGAATTAGAAATTCAATTTGGAAAGGATAAAAAGACTAAGTGTAAGAAAGAAGAAAGAGAAAATACATTTTCTTCTCTTCTTCCTTGGTCTGGCCAAAAGTTGCTGCCTCTCCTTGGTGATCATTCTTCATCAAATCTTCATCACAAAGCTTCAAGGATCAAGGTTCATTAAGGGATTAAGAGGTAAGGTTAGTTGTTTAAGGTTTTATTCAAGTATTAACGGTTGGATTTTTGGAAATGATCCACCATTTCTTTCTTGTCTCAAGGCTGAAACTTTGGAGGCTTTCTTGGAGATATTCTTCAACTCAATTCTTCATCTCACTAAGGTAAGGTTATGTTTAAGTTTATGAGATAAATGCTAAGCATGTGATTAAGGAAAATCATTTATGTTGTGAATGAGTTGAAAGCATGTTAATATGATGAAATTAGAAGCATGATAAACATGTTTTACTCTTGGATGATGATGAAAAACATGTTGGTTAGTTGTCTAATGTTGGGGCCGAAAATGATAAGGAAAATTGCATGTGGAAGTTGGTTGATTTTTGTTGAAGGAATGATGTTTATGTGATGTTTTTGAAGTTTTAAAGTTAATGGATGATTTGGAAAATCATTAACAAGAAATGCATGATGAAACCGAAAATACATGAAGGATTTTCATGTTGATTTTGGTTGAATCTTTGATGAAGAATGATGTTTGAATGAGGTTTAAGATGGATTAAGATTGTTAATTGGTTTGGAAAATCATTTTGGAAAGAAAGGAATAAAAACTGAAAGTCAGGGGTCAAGATACAAGTCTGGCTGAAAATGAGAGGGCTATTTGGGAAATTTTTGGTTGTTAAATTATGGATTAATTGATGATTAAATGAATGAAAGAAAGGTTAAGGGCTAAAGTAGCAAGTTTGGTGAAGTTTGGGTATAAAATGGAAACAATCTGAACAATCTGGACCAAGGCCGAAACTTCTTTGAGTTTTAGGTTAAATTGGTGTTCAAATGGTTAAGTGTCATTTTATGAGGTTAATTGGAATTTTGGTTAAGGAAATAAAGCTTAAGGTTGAGAAATGATACTTTTGGAAAGATTAAGGTTAATTTGGATGAAAACCGAAAATTGAGGGAGAAAACTGAAACTATAAGTTGGTTTTCATTAAATTGGTAATTTGGTGGAAAAGTGTCATTTTATGGTTTTAAATGGAAGGTTAATAAAGCAAATAAAAGTTAAGTATGTAAAATGGCACTTTTGCAAAGTTTGGGGTTCATTGGAAGAGAGAGCGAAAGTTTCAGGCCTTTGGGCCGAATTATTGCTATATTCAACAATTAAATTGGGTGTTAAATTATTTAAGTTGGAAAAATTGTCAAAAATTGATTTTTTGCAACTTTATGGAAGTTTTGGGTAAAATTTCACAAAGGATTAAAGTTGTGAATGTTTGATGCAATTTGAATAAAGGTTAAGTAAAGTTTCACTTAAAAAGTGAAAAAGTGAGAAAATAAGAAAAAGTAAGGTAAAAGGAATGTTTTGGTAAATTTGGCAATTATGTGAAAGTTATGGGCCAAATTATAAGTTTCTAAAAAGGTTAGAAACTTAAAGTGTAATTATGAAGGTTAAGGTGGAAGGGTTACATTTATGGATAAAGTATGATATAGGTGACTTTTAAATAAAAGTCAAGTCTTCATATTTAAAGGAAAATGAGAACTTTTGAATAAAGTTCTTTTAATAAAGGTTATGATCGAAGGATATGACATGTTTTGGGAAAGTAAGTTAAGTATGGAACTTTAGTTATAAACTAAAATTCTTTATGTTATGTTTGGATTATTGGGATAGGTTCTGATAATGCGGGATATATCTACGGGGTCATCACCGGCACGTCGGATTTGGCAATTCCAGGTAAGGGGATTAATTTTCTTAATATGCAATAACGGTTTTCCTTATGCATATTAGGATAGTTAATGACTAGTACTCGGGTCAAGGGTGGGGCCCAGTGACTCCCGGGGGAAAGTACTAGTTACACGGTAAGATTAGTAGTATACAGGTACAAAGTATTCTGGCAGCATATGTTATGTTGTGTTTATGTTTCGCCTGATCAAAATGATCAGGCGAGTACTTACGACAGTATGTTAGGTTATGTTATTTTATGTGGGGAACGTACGCCCCACCGCTGGATCCATGCGTATATGTCAGTTAGTTGCGGTTGCCGAAGATTTATCTGTCAGTTGGTTGCAGCCGCTGACTGGTATATCTACGGATGTACCCTATGTTCCGTGTTGGTTGCGGCCACCAGATATGTCCCGAGTAGGTTATGGCCGTCGGGGTCTGTCGTAAGTATCGTAACTACGTTGAGTATTAAAGTAAGTATGTATTGGTTTGGTTATGATAAAGGATGCCGCTGCGAGATGCTAAGATGGTACCATGGGACACATGTATGTATGTATGTATGTTATGATATGTTATGTTATGCTAACCCATGTGCAGGTTCAGCGTTTTCTATCTGCTAATCTTACTGACGCTAACTGAGTACCTTTCAAGGACTCACCCGCTATAATTATCATTTCAAGAGATCTCGGGCAGCAGCCAGCGTAGTAGACCGACTGGTTAGCTCTACTTTTGGATATCAGCGGTAGCTTGCGGTGACCGACTCCGCATGTTACAGTCACTCCGGACGTTTGGTGAATTTCTAGTGTAATTTGCCGGAATTGTGATCTGTAATTTTCCCGGGACA
>JBBYHH010695935.1:0-10025 GCA_038382905.1 Daphne laureola
TTAAGTAAAGTTAATGTAAAAATGTTTCATTTTTAGAGAACGTGTTAGTTTTGTTAGACCAACCTAAAAAGAAAAATGTATGAGTTTTGCTGAGACGGAGAGAGTAGTATATTTTGTACCTTTTTTTTTTTTTTTGATAAAATGCACCGGTAGTCCTCTAGCTTTAATTCATGTACCATCACAGTCCTGTTTTATTTTTTTGTACTCATAAAGTTCCATTTTTTAACTTTTTTTAACTTTATGGTACTTTTTCATCTATTAACCGTTAAGTTTAACGAATTTGTAGAGAAAAATGATATTTTCAGCAACTCGAGTTTTTTTAAAAACATCTTCTACACCCCAAGTTTTAAATTTAATCATTCATACACACCCCCAACAATTACAAACTTAAAAAAAACTACCTTGAAGTTTCAAACCGTCCAACTAAACCTCTGCCCACCATGCTGTCGTCGAGACGCCGCCGGACCACCGCCGCCACCGCCACCGCCAAACACGCCGGAAATCGCCCATGCCCGCCGCCCCACCCTCAGATTCCCCGGAAATCGAACCATAGGCCTTCAAATCGCGACCCTGGGCTTGCAAATCGTAGCCCTTAGCTGCGCTTTTGCGACGGGTTAAGCGATTTTGCGGTGAGTTTATCCATTTCTGACATTTTTGGCATGGTTAGCGGTGGTCTGACGACAACAGGTTGGGCAGGGTTGTTAGTGGGCTAATTGAAACTTGGGTGTAAAATTTTTAAGTTTGTAGTTGTTAGGAAGGTGTATAAATAGTTAAGTTTAAAACTTGAGGTGTAAATAGATTTTTTTTAAAAAATTAGTTGCTGAAATTATCATTTTTCCGTCAAATCCGTTAAAGTTAATTGAAAACGGATGGAAAGGACGACAAAGTGAAAAAAAAAAAGTTTTTTTTAAAAAAAAGAGGACTTTATAAGTACAAAAAGTTAAAACAGGACCGTAGTGTTACATGAATTAAAGTTACAGGTCTACCGGTACACTTTATATTTTTTTTGTAACTTTTTTCACTATTTATCTTTATTATGTTTTAGTCAAAATTGTAAAACATACAAATTAAATGGATCAATGATGAGGACCAAAGGAGTATATGATAATGGTCTAAATTGACTACAATGATCCTTGATTTTTGTATAACGACAATAATATTTCATGTTAATGCTGTTAATTAGGCAGATTATAACCAACGGTTGTTGGGGTTGAGTGGTAAGGGACTCATCCTTTCTTAAGCAGGGTCTCGAGTTTGAGTCTTGTGTACAAAGAAAACACAGCTAGGAGAGCTACCCCTAGAAGAATTTCAATAAAACTCGATCCAAGTAAAATTTGAGGAAACAAAAATGTCTTTCAAAAAAAAAAAAAAAAAAAAAAGGCAGATTTTTTATTATTTTGGTGTAAGGTGATGAATATTGTTGATTATTTTGGTCGACGGGAGTTGTGCTGGCTAGATTTGTTTCCTGTAGGTTTTTTTGTTTGACCCGGGCAAATTAGGAGTGTGGATGGTGCCTTGATGGGTTGGGGGATTGGAGGTGGTGAAGGTCGGGCTTCTACTGTTTACGACAAGATTGAGCGACGTCTCGTCCTGCCTGTCGGCATGATCTCCTACTGTTTGAGCTACCTAGGTGGTGGGTTTCACTCGTGTTCAGGTGGTGCACCAATTGACCTATTTAGCTTTTCACTTTATTCTAATCTCGTTATTTTACGGTTTGTTTGCGACACTTCTTTTTAGATGGTTGGTTGTTGTGTCGTGGAGCGTTTGCTACTCCTAAACAACTTTTACCTTCATTTTCCCTATTAATACACTGTCATGATACGTGAATACCATTTTATAATGCACCTGCAAACTTGAGAGTCATGACTTTTATAGTGCTTTTTAATATTTTCAGACCAAGGTTGAGTTCGCAGGTGCTTAGGTGTTATTGTTGGTACTCACTTTGACGTTTTTGTTAGCTTTATGTTCAGGGCCTCTAACACATTTATGTGAAGCTTTAGTTTTTTTTTTCCCCCCGATTTGTTTTGTTATGACTTTGTTATAATGAAATAAGTCTTTCTGTTTCAGGGAAAAAAAACACAGCCACTTTGTGAGGCTACTCGTCAGTATTCTTTATACAAACAAAAAGGTAAATTCCTACCATTCAATGGCAGGACTTCTTTAAAGCAAGATAAGGCAATTACGAAGCTTGTTAGTATAATTCTTTGTTAATGATTACTAACAACCGACATTTTACCCATGTACATTTCAATTACGAAGCTTGTTAGTATAATTGGTTTGACAATTTGCACTACAGAGGAAACGAAAGAGCAACAGAAAGTAGCAACAATGCGAGGTTAATTAGAAGAGCAACATCATTTTAAGACTGCAACTTGAAGCGTATGTCATTCTTATTTATCTGAGAAAGGAAAACGCCTTAAGATCTTTACATGGAGATTCATTCTGAGAAGTATTGAGCTAAATAAGTTCATGAGTGATCAGTCTCGAAGAATTGTTGCTTCACTGCAGTGAGGGGAGAACTTTCCCAGTACAGTTCCCAAAGCCAACATTATAACTATCTCCCTGCAAGGAATTCAAAGATACAGAGGACTATCATATTGCTGGTTCACATGAATCACATGCTAAGCTATTTCAGTCGGCCTGAACGAACGAGATATCGATAAACAATAGCAAGACTTCTTTTTCGTAATGAAGTCTATTTCACCCCATGACTTGAAGAAATCACTCAAATATGATAATTCATGAAGTATACGGTTTATGAATGCAATGCAAGACTTCTTTACTTGGGGATTAGGAGGAGTGACTGTTGGGTTTATTGTCAAGGAAGCAACATAGATTGATAAAATAAGAAAGAACCCGAACCTTGCAATAAGCAGTCATGATTACTTCATCCCCATCTTCTAGGAATTTACGAGGTGTTCCGTTGAGGGATATCGGCTTTTGCCCATTCCATGTCAACTCTAGCAAGCATCCGAGGGATTCTGGCTCCTGTTCACAGTTTACATCAAACAAACAAGTCAAACCGTATCATCATAGGTTTTTCCCCTTCTAACCATTTATTAAAGAGGTAAGCATCTGTCGACAAACTAATGCACCCCTTGAAAAGGATCAAGTCAGTATAATCACATCATTTTCTAATCAGACCATACTTCAACTATGTGATGCAAGTCCTTTTTCAGTTTCACATTTATCAACATTTCTTAACTACTGCCTGAGTAAAGATGGATAAACAGACAGCAAGATTCGAGAGAACACAGAACATACAGGTCCACTTATGGTCCCAGTTCCCATGAGATCTCCTGGCCTCAGGTTACAACCGTTGACTGTATGGTGTGCAATCTGTTGTGTCAAAGTCCAGTACCTGTAATCCGAAAAATAAGCAGTGACAATCCAAGCATGCACAGAACATTTCACACAGTAGATGGCTTAAATGAAGAAAGTGTGTCATGCAGCAAGAACACCAAATAAAGAACTAAAACAAACGAGGTTGATGAATTTTCACTGTCATCACGGAAAGAAATAAGCGCATGCAAGTTGCACTGAAAATTGTATCTAGTCTTTTCTTCTTTTACTAAATCAACTAATAAGACAACAATATTAAGTATCGTAGTCATCTTACAGATTTTTTAAGTTACTTCTTGTAACTGTGCACAGATCTTTTTGTCCAGAAGGCTTGATTTGAACCTGGGCGCAAAAAGCAAAATAAAAATAAATAAACATGTTTTCAGTACATCATGAACAATTGGTTGTGGTATAAGTATTATTTCCAGAAAAAGAAACATAATAATCTACATATCCTTTATACAGAAAAAGCATGTGCCATACATAAAGAACTGGAAACTGAGCAACATGATTGTTTTTAACAAAAGTTAGAATCCTACCTCCAACTCAATGTCATAATTCTTGGACGTCTTTTCAGCAAGATAAGGCAAAGGATGTGGATCCTGGGGTACAAAAGACATAATACTATTCTAAGGGGTTGGAGTAACGCACCGATCATAGTCATCTCTACTTATAATGTTCAGAAACAATAAAACCCAATATACCTGATTGGGAGCAGCACAAGCAAAAGGTTCAAGGGCTTCTAGTGTCACAATCCATGGGGATATTGATGTGCCTTGGGGAGCATAATAATATGAAATTAAAAAATTCAGAAAATTTGCACAAAAGAGTTACTCTCTACACCAGTTACTGTACATCCAAGACCAAATACAGTAGAGTACATTAAGTCATCTACTAATTCAATTCCTTCATAAACCTTGTGGATGACTAGCATCTATGACCTTACGAGTTCTCTTGGTCTTTCTCTTGGTCTTTAGCTACATCATGTTCAGAGTTCCCATGACATTAATAATTTCTTTATTAAAAAGCTGGTGAATAGGTGGACTAAGATTTCGTGCATTTTTTTTTAAGAGTTCACAAAATGAATGATTTGTACTCTTCAGTTTTTACTTATCAACTAATTAGGTAGAAAATCTGCTTTCACCATTGACAGTTTTTTCACCCATAGTAAACTTTAATTCCGGAAACTTCATTCTAAGTGAAGGAAGAGTATCCTGTTGACTACAAAAATCTTCGCAAGGACATTTTTCACTATCTTCTTGTAAAATCTAAGTTTCCAGTAATAAAAAGTAATGGCCATGGTAAATATTCTATATGAACCTCAATCCTAAGTGAACGGAAAGTATCTTGTTGCTTACCAAAACTCTTGCCAAGGAAAGGACCAAGAGGCTGATATTCCCATGCCTGAATGTCTCTAGCTGCCATAAAAATGATAAAATTATGTAATTACAAGAAAAGACCCACATAATATTTGAAGCCAACATGAACAGGTTTCCGTACCACTCCAGTCATTCATCAAAAGCACTCCAAATATATGATCTGCCGCATTATTAACATCTATTGGCTTTCCTAATTCATTTCCAGGACCTACTATAGTAGCCTGCAAGTATAGTCAATAATAACATAAACATCAGTCATGCAAGCATAAATGCGTTCACACACATTAAAGTTCTATATCCCAGAAAGAAAAAAAAAGAAGAAAAAAAGCGAGAGAGAAAAGAGGTCAGAGTTTAGGAAATAAAAAGAGCTACCATCTCCAGCTCAAAATCTAGCTTCAGTGAAGGTCCAAAATATGGTGGAGAGTTGCCAGTCGGAGCTGCTTGACCCCTGGAAGAACATAGAGAGTCGGTCAAAACTGAACATGCCTATTGACCAAGAATGAGCACCTTTAAAAAAATATAAAAAAAATCATCTGAGGTCTGGAACTTAGCCAGTTTAGAAATAATTCTGTTTGAATGTTACAGCTCATCAAAGTACCACAGTCTTCAATAAGTACACACACAATGAGAAAAAGGCAAGCATGATGAGCATACAACTCAACCATAGTGCCAAGGCTCCCCTCCATTAAAAAGTAACAACCTAGAACTCATAAACGGATCTTCTTGACTTGAAATTCTACATAATTATATAGCAATCAAGGCTCACAGAACAAAAACAGTGAGCATAAATACCTTGGTCGGATAATGTTAGTTCCAGAGATGACCACTGAAGATGCCCGTCCATGATAAGCAATGGGAAGATGAAACCTGATGTTATCATTGCATATGAAACTTTATAAGGAGACTGATAGCAGTATCCAAAGAGGTAAAACAATGTATTTCAACATATAAACCATACCAGTTTGGTGGAATTGCATTTTGAGGGCCTCGAAAGATTGTTCCGCAGTTCTTCGCATGGTGCATGGATGAGAAGAAATCGGTATAATCACCAATTTTGATGGGAAGAACCATTTCTACTTTATCCTAAATAAGAATACATTGGGGAAAAGATTCTTTTAGGGCTTCTGAACAAAATATTTGTGATAAAGAAAACCAAGTCAACTCGTATTTCATGTACTACCATTGGCACAAGTATTTTTTTCCTCAAGTCTCCATTGTCACGTAATCTTGGTTCAGAAGCTGCAACAGACCATGGTTACTCATTGCATAGTTGCAACCAAGCATGACACAAACACAAACGTAAAGACTACTGGTTTAATGTTTCCAAACCAACTAGTTTCAACAAAATGGTATACCAAACAAGACAAACCACTCATATTCAATAACAATCAAGAGAAAATAGCAAATAACGACACACCAGAGAGTAACTTTTGAAGCGTAGCTCGAGCTTCCTTCCACGCAGGTCGTCCCAGAGCCAAAAACTTGTTCAAATTGGGCTGCATAGCGTTAGCAGAAAAGTAAAGGAAAAGTTGAACTTCAGTTTCTCGATGTAACTCTCATCCACCAAGTCTAATTACACATATCATAATCATGAACTTGAAATTTCAGTTCCAAATTCGCGGTTACCGAAACAGAAAAAGCAAAACATTGAAACAATCTAACTCGACGCCTAGCCATCATTGAAGGTATTAACAAGAAAAGGAAAAAACTGACCTCTAGAAAACAATCGGAATTCTTGAGTATCGGGCCGTCGAAGAGGCCAGATTTCGTCGTCTCCAGTAGGTCCAAAACATTGTCTCCGATTGCGACACCGAGACGAATCGGTGAAGTCGGTTGGAGTCTAAAGGCGCCGAAGGGGAGGTTCTGGATAGGGAAGTGCGAGCCTGGACTAACTTCGACGAAAGACTTGAGAACAGCCATGGCTTGAGAGTGGAAGAGAAGAGAGGAACGAAGTGACTTGAGTTGGTAAGTAAGCAAATGCCAAGCAGAGAAGTCTGAAAGAGAAAGACCGCCGTATCTAACAACAGACGTTAATTTTTCCTTTTTTTTTTTCTTTTCGGATATTGGTGTATTTTTTAAATGGTTCTTTAAGTAAAATTCTTCCGTTGCTTTTTTTTTTTTTTTAAAGAAAAAAAAAATCCCTTTTTTTTTTTCTTGTGATTATAAACTTTGTAATCAAACTTTTTACATCATAAAACTTCCTTCTATTTTCTCCAAAGGAATTCTTTTTTCTTTTTGTTTATTAAAACTTCAACAAAACATTGCATTATTAATTTTCTTCACGATATATACTTAGACTGGCGGGTGGAGGGTCAATTTTAGATTTGGGTAAATTACAAAGACTGCCCTAAGGTTTGGTGAAATTCTCAGGTTGCCCCCTCTATTTTCAAAAATATACAATTACCCTCCTGAGGTTTAGTGAAATCTTCCGTTACCCCCTTGACTGTTTGTGGTATTAGTTGACCGTAAAAATTTTAGGGTCAACTATTTTTATTCTTACTAATATCTCTAACCCTAACACTTCAAACCTAAGATTTTGTTTATCTCATTTTTCCCTCCCCAACCAGCCACCCTATCTAGCCGTCGTTGTCGCCTGATTACCGCCACGATGCGGACGAGTTTAGGCCGCAGAAATGCAAGCAAGCCCATACCGTTGCAACACAGATAAGCTCGATCTACCTCTTAACTGTTTTAGAGTCAATTAGTGTAAATACCGTTAAAAAAATTACGATCAACTAACACCACAAAAATCAACAAAAATAACTGAAAATTTCACTAAATCTCAAAAAATATCTATGTATTTATAAAAATATATGAGACAAACTAAAAATTTACCAAACATCAAAAGGATCTTTGTAATTTAACCTTTAGATTTTTCACAAGTTTCCAAACTTCCAAACTTCCAACTCATCTACCACTCCCAGTAGGATCAAAGCTGAATAAATTTGGTGAGAGCTTCGAGGCAGGTGATATGACAGCTAGTGCGACTGGTAGATATATTTGGATTTTCAATATCTATTTAATTTAATTTCTTTTAATTTTTTACTAAAATATTTAAAAATATATATTTATAAAGTAGATATATTAAGTTTCCATAAGTATATAAAATTGATTCATATTTTAAAATATTAAAAAATAAAATCATAAATTAAATATTAAAACTAAATTATAAGTACAAAGAAACTAGGTAAATAAATAATAACTAAACTATAAGTACCATAAAATAAGAGAACCAAAATGCAACTAACTTTTTTTTTTTTTTAGCAAAACGATTTTTTCTTTGAAAGTAACTACTTATTATATATATATATATATATACACACACAAGTATCACCATATTTTAGTTTGCCAAGTTTTATTCGAATAACAGATATCGAAAGGTAGATTGAGCAAATCATACTGGACCAAAGGACGGTCAAAGTCCCTTTGAAAACTATCGAAGAGGCACATGAAAAACTAGGGGGTCAAAGGACCGACCAAAGACTCGAGGGATCGACCAATTTAACGAGATATCCAAAACTTGACTCACCTACTTAATTAGTTACGTGTGGTGATCAGGGGTAAAGAATCAATAAAAAACTCACGGGATTCCCCATTCACGCACTGCGGCCCACCCATAAGTAGGGGTGTAACCCAGACCTGTAACCCACAGCCCAACCCGAACCCAGCAGCCCCTTCTTCTTTCTCTATCAACCATTTTATTCCCTCACTAATCCCAATCCCAAATCGAAATGAAAAAAATAACCCTACTCGAGATTCCCAGAATTGAAGGCCCTAACCCAATCTATTCGGCTGAGTCTTCACAATCGGTGAACCGTTGAGCTGTTGAGCAGACTCCAGAGATGAGTGAGGACGAGGAGTGAGGAGGATGAGTCGACGAGCAGGGGCGGGCAGTAGACGAACGAACAGCTCAGATTTGTTTGCTTCTTCTTGTTCTCATTTTAATTATATGTATATTTTTTTAAGGCAATGATTTTTAAAAACTCAGACCATGTCATTCAGTTATATAACAGATTACCAATTTGTTGCTACTGATATTTATATTAAATTGCATGATATACGTGATATTTTCGTTTGAAGTTATTCATGAAATTGGTGGTTTGGCCGACTGTTTTGCTAGATAATAAACCAGCTACGGCTTGGGGGCTAATTACTTAATTTACTTAATTGTTAGTTGAACTTAATGATTCAGTTGTTAGATAATTTGTTCCTACTGATATTTATATTTTTATTTGTAAAGTTGGTTTGATAAATTCAAGTATGTCTAGTGAAATTAGATAAAATCATGATTATAAATCTAGGTCACGTGTCGTTTTTACTGCAAGTTCATATATTGATAAATATCATTGTCTTTTCTAGAAAATATGTTTTCTTGTTAATTTATAGTAGTTGCTTAGTGTTGCTTCTTTTTGTTCCAGATTGTTTTTCAGTTGTTTTCTTTAAAAACAATGGAGATAATAGTACCACTTTCCCAATAGATCAATTTTTTTGCCCTCTAAGCTCCTAACTCCAAGGCGGCCCTCTCTTAAATCCCCCTAATAACTTATTTATTTATGCTCAAATCAATTTCTTTTCCTCACTCAAGGCTCCTAAAAAAGATTTATTCCTAATTATCTCATTCTTTTTAGTATCCCCTTTGGCACCTTAAACGATGAAAAATAATACTACATTCGTCCCTGAATAATTGTTTCGTTTAATTTTATTGTTTCAAAATTTATTGCTTGACTCAAATTTTAATAAAGATAAACTGTTTAAAAAAATTCAAAAAAAATATATTTGAAAATTTTAGAATGCAAATATGAGACACCCATGAAATATTTCATTTTCAATGTTTAAACATTCATAAAAAAAAAAATTATAGATTAAATACTGTAAAATTATTACAACAAATGAGACAATTTTTGAGAAAGGGATGAAGTATAAAGGAACGCATCCCAACACATAGTTTACCAAAGTTAATCTCTCGCCAATCAAAAGGGACATGCACTTCCACTTACTCAACTTCTTTTCCATTTTCTGTATTACCGGGCTTCCAACTTGTCACCACACCACCGTGATATTTGTCGGAAACTTGTGCGGAAGCGTACTAATCGAGGTGGCCGGTGACGTCGGGTCGGTGCGCGCCAAAGTTACGGATCCAAAACTCGCCCATTTTAAAAATCTTTTTCCGACTTTAGTTTCCTTCGCGTTTATTCAGGTTTTACGGCGTTCTAATTTACTTAATACGTAAACCTGCACCCGGGAAACACGTTAGTGGTTTATACAGAAAATATCGCGCGTTTAACAGAATATAACGTTATACAT
>JBBYHH010695946.1:0-10025 GCA_038382905.1 Daphne laureola
GCCCCTCCCCATTTACATAGTGTTTTTGATGAAAACACTTTTCTTTTTTGTATGTCTTAGAAGTAACACAACATTTCCTTTTGTGGTAATTTTTTATATACTAATTTTCAAATTATCAAAAAGCTCTAAAGCTCAAGAAATAATTTTAAAAAACAAAAAATTGTCAATTTGGATATCTTTCTTTTTCAAAAGGATTTTTTTATTTAATCATATAATTATCTGATTCGTATTTTTGACAAATTTATGGTTATAATTTGATTTTATTTTACTATTCTCACTCAATTTTTGTGTTTGGTTATGTCGATAATTCTTTCGAACTATACCAGTTTTCAAGACGAGCACTATCAATCACTCAATCATCTCTCCCAAAGAGAATTTCTATTTTATTCTACCAAATAGAACAAACACGATCATATGAGTTGAAACTATTATGTATAGAAAGATATTGTGTGTGAATGTATAGATCGATTTATCTATATATACAGATAGATAAGATGCATGATCTAGCATGTTGTAATATGAATTTTGTCACGCGAAGTTAAAGTGTTAGAATAAAATTTGTTAGACATATGTTCAATTTTGTTGTTGTTAGAGATGCATGTTTGTTTACCATATGGAGTAGCAATTAATAATATTGGTGATATGTACAAAGCAACATCATCCATTGATTCATTAGGTATCTATTGTTTACTTTTAGGGCGGAGTGGGAGTGGGTGTTGCTTGAAATATTGACACCCTCTGACTGACTGACTGACTACCTGTGACATAAGCTCTCGTCTCATCTCCTCTCCTCTCCATTCGCCACAAGGACTCGAATGAAAAAGTGGGTGTGCGTGAGTTTTGACGTCCGAGCGGCAGTGGAGTCGGGTCAGCCCTCGCAAGTCTGCTTGTGGAAAGGTCAAATTGGTGGTCTAGATAAAAGCATCGCACACCAAATTGAAAGAAATACCACTTTGCGCGCAGATGCGACAAACACTTTCAAACGCCAAATGCCAAAAAAGCACCAGTTTTTTTTCCCCATTTTACTAAATTTTATTTATTTATTATGGATGGTGTTTCAGCTTAAAATGAAAGAGAAAGAATGATGACCCAATTTGGCAATAATTTTTTTAAAATAATTTTTACATTTTGAAAAATTATTTAAGGGTACATATTGAATTGAACTTGAAGGAGGAGAGAAAGCAGAAAGAAAGAAAGAAAGAGGTCGTTCATATTTCTCCCTCTGTCTTTCTTCTCCGCTTCTCTTCATCATTTTTGAGTTTTCTTCTCCAACTCCAACTCCAACTCCACTGCTTCCATATACAAAATCTCACCTTCACCATCCGCACCAACTCTTCTGCAGCGATCACTTTCATCGATCAGCGATCCCAACTTGCTGACTTTCGATTAGAGGTCCCAATTCCATCCTCACGGATAATCTCTTTCTCTTCGATATTGCTTTAGTTTGCTCATGCTTAATGGGGAATTGAAACTATATTGTGCTCCATCTGCCTCACCTGAGCGATTCTAGTTCCTAACGGATGAAAATACGGTTTTTAGGTTTAGGGGGATAGTACGTAGTTGAATATCCAATTAGTATTCGATTCTGCAGCAGACAGTTATGGCGACAGAAACAAGTTCTGGTGGTCGACGTCGGGTCATGGAAAAACAGTTGAGCTTTCAGGGGTTGACGGTTGAGAAAGAGCCGAGTGTGAGAGGGGTTTTGCAGCAGCAGTCAAGCTTCAAACATCGGCGGGGCATTGAAAGGCATCCCACTTTTCACGGCGTCACGTTCGAGAAGCAGCCGGCGATGGAGAAGCAGAAGAGCATCCGCGGCATTGTGGAGAGGCAGAAGAGTTTCCGGGCTGTGATGGAGAGGCAGCTTAGCTTCATCGGTGGTGGTGGTGGTGGTGGTAGTAATGACAAGAGAAAGTATAGGGACTCACCTGGAAAAAAGGGTGACTCACCGCTTCATTTGGCTGCTCGAACCGGGAATTTGAGCAGAGTGAAGGAGATTCTGCAGAATTGTGATGCTCAAGAAGGTAAGAGACTTCTATCTAACCAAAACCAGGAAGGAGAGACTCCACTTTATGTTTCTGCAGAGAATGGCTACTCCATGGTAGTTTCTGAGCTGCTGAAGCTTATGGATCTTGAGACAGCATCTGTTGCTGCTAGGAATGGATATGATCCCTTCCATGTTGCTGCAAGACAAGGCCACCTTGGTAAGCTGAATTCCCTGTTCCTTATTGGTTATGGTAGCCAGGAATCATTTTAGATATTGAATCATGTTTTGAACTTTAAAAGCTACCTAGTTTCTTCCTTGTTTCTTGTAGGACTCATGCTTACATTTTGATAAGTTAAGGTATTGATTAAGCTGCATGGTTCTTTCCTCATACAGGGCCATGTTAATTTAGATACTACTATTAATTGGTCATTATGGTATGACCTCTGAATTTCAATTCAAATGACCTTGAAATGGAAGACATACATATATGCATTGATTAACTGATTTGGGTAGTCTCATTTTTATCGAAATTGTTTACTTTGTTTCTGTTTTGAGAAGTTCTTATTTAAGAGAATTCATTGCAGAGGTGTTGAAGGAACTTTTGGGCACATACCCAAACTTGAACATGACTACAGATTCACAATGCACAACTGCTTTACACACAGCTGCAGCTCAGGGCCACATTGATGTTGTCAATCTACTTTTAGAAACAGATTCGAACTTAGCGAAAATAGCCCGGAATAATGGTAAAACTGCTCTTCACTCTGCGGCAAGAATGGGGCACGTGGAAGTGGTGAAGTCGTTGCTTAGCAAGGATCCAACAACTGCTTTTCGAACAGACAAAAAAGGCCAGACTGCATTGCATATGGCTGTAAAAGGTCCGAAGGAAGAGTTAGTTATGGAATTGGTAAAGCCTGATCCGTCCATTTTGAGTGTCGAGGACAATAAGGGAAACACTGCATTGCATATAGCCACAAGAAAGGGTCGTCTTCAAGTGAGTAACAACATTTCTTCTGACACATCTTAAACCTAACCTTGTAAATACTCTACTGTGCTAATTGCTACATGTTGTTTGATGAATCGTGCTGGTTTTGTTGTAAGAAAAAGATAGTAACAACAAGCAAGTTATCAAGTTTGAATGCTATTGAGCAGTTGCTTGATTATAGGAATAGAAGTCTGTTTCTTGTTTTTGATAGAGATAGGCGTAGAAGTCTTCTTTAGCCATCCATACATCTAGTTGATACCAGGAAGCAAGTTTCATATTAAGTTTTATAAAAAGATTATGACATTCACCAAATGCTTACATTCGCACTGGTATTGTATTTAAAAATAAAAAATAAAAATAAAAATCTTTGTCATTTTCTCCCAGAATCAGTAACAGACTGCTTTATCATGTTCCTTTCTCACAGTAAGACCCAATTTTTATGACTTGTGAATCTGCAACCCTTCTGAACGCTCAGCTCAGCTTAACACAATCTCTTTGCATAACTATAGTTGACTAATTAGGATACCATCTTTATGGAAATGGCACTGTATACTGTCTTTAGCATTTGAGATTGATTAAAGCTTAAAAGATAATTCTGCTTGAATAATTAATGATGAATGTCAAAGTTGGAAAATGAGATTCTACCCCCTACTTATTTGTTTCATTTTGTTGTCTAATGAGTTACACGGTTTTACATTTTCTAAGATGTGATTAGAATATTTTCCAAGATACATATTCATATATTTATGTGTTTTTATTTATGGCAGATGCTGAGACGTTTGTTATCATTTGAGGGCATCAACATCAATGTTGTAAACAAGGATGGAGAAAGCCCCCTAGACATAGCAGAGAACATTGGGAGTTCAGAACTCATCTCCATCTTAAAAGAGGCCGGAGCAGCAAATGCCAAAGACCTGGGAAAACCACAAAATGCAGCAAAGCAGCTTAAGCAAACTGTCAGTGACATAAAGCATGATGTAGAGTCGCAACTGAAACATACCCGACAAACTGGTTTCAGGGTCCAAAAGATTCAAAAGAAATTAAAGAAGCTTCACACCAGTGGACTTAACAATGCTATAAACTCTGCAACTGTTGTTGCAGTTCTCATAGCTACTGTTGCTTTTGCTGCCATCTTCACTGTACCTGGACAGTATGTTCAGGAGAAAACTCCAGGGTTCACGCTTGGACAAGCTCACATAGCTAGGAATGCAGCATTCATCATCTTTTTCGTGTTTGATAGCCTTGCGCTGTTCATCTCTCTGGCTGTTGTTGTTGTCCAGACCTCTGTGGTAGTGATCGAGCCGAAGGCAAAGAAGCAGCTTGTTTTCATAATTAACAAGCTCATGTGGCTGGCTTGTCTTTTCATATCTGGGGCATTCATTTCTCTCACCTACGTGGTTGTTGGAAGGCATTCTACATGGCTTGCTGTATATGCGACCACGATTGGTAGCGTGATCATGCTCACAACAATAGGGGCAATGTGTTACTGTGTCATTCTGCATCGAGTGGAGGAATCAAGAAGAGTCAAGAGGGGAGAAAGTCGTTCACTTTCATTATCTATGTCCCATGCTCCTTCTGATCATGAGATTCTGAATGGTGAATACAAGAGAACTATGTATGCCCTATAAAGAGATGGAGAAACATAGAGGTACTACAACATGACCCCTTATTCTATTATTACCAGTCTGGCAATAGTCCAACTCAAGGACCTGGTGATTGAGCTCTGGTATGCTGATAGGCTGATATGTTCATTTGAATGTAAGTGGAATGAGGTGAATACTGGACATTCATCCAAAAAGGCGTATAAATGGATGGATGAATTTCCTGTTTCACAGATGACTTGCGAGTTCTTTGACTCGAAAGTTGAGAGATCCTGCATTGTGTCCTTGCTTAGATATGATCCCAGCGTGAGATGTAGACATGGTCTAACAAGGGCCACAGGACAGCTGAATGATGGGAGTTTGAAGAACACAACAATGTTTAGAGTCAATGTAATTGTTTGCAGATGTTGTAAAAACTGATGCCGCTGGTAATGAATTTATAAAAGCAATCTTAGGAATGAAAGCCTTGAATGTCCACAAGATTCCTAGGAATCTGCCAGTGTTGATAAATCATTTAAGAGGTTATCAAATAATTACAAGCTTTCAGAAGAGTTAGTGAGCTAAGAAGTCTTCCTCAGTTCCTACAAGTTCCAAAAATACTTTCCCTATCTATACTACAATACAAAAGTCTGCTTCCAACAGGTGTTCTGAATGAATCGGACACAAGTAGCAATCTGCTGTGACGCTAGACTCTTAAGGTTGAAAACAGAAAAACTGGAGTCTTCTCCACTGAGTTGATGGCTGACTGTTCATATTTACACTGAATAGTTCATATTTACACTGAATAGCTTGGATACTAACAAGGCAAGCACAATCTGGGGGCACCAGCCCGCAAATATGTGTGATCTATGCTAACGTTTCTCTCAAAGCATTAACCTTTATTTCTTGTGTCTACTAGATGTGTCTCTTTTGATCGAATCACCAGATGTATCTTTTTTTGCTGGAGCACTGGATGTCTCCTTTTTGGTTGAAGAACTCGATGTATCTGTCTTGGATGAAGCACTAGATGTATCTTTCTTGGCTGAAGCATTGGCTGTATCTTTTTTAGCTGAAGCATTGGCTGTATCTTTTTTGGGTGAGGCACTGGATGTATCCTTTTTTGCTGAAGCACTGGATGTATCTTTCTTGGCTGAAGCATTGGATGTATCTTTCTTGGCTGAAACACTGGATGAATCTTTATTGGTTGAAGCACTGGATGCATCTTTCTTGGCTGAAGCACTTGATGTATCCTTTTTAGCTGAAGCACTAGATGTATCTTTCTTGGTTGAAGTACTGGATGTATTTTTCTTGGTCGAAGTACCACCTGTATCTTTTTTGGCCATACCACTGGATATATCCTTTTTGGATGGAGAAACAACTGTATCTTTTTTGGCTTGAGCAGCAGTTGTATCCGTGTTCTTGTTGCTTCGGGATTTTAATCCAGATGCGTCCGAGGAGATGTTTTTATTGCTGTTGGACTTGGAGCTGGTTCGAACTCCTCTTGGTGAGATGGTATGATGAACCTGAACTACATGGATTTTCGTCTCAATTGAGGTGTAGCCGCGAATGAGAACATTCAGAATCACTTGCCTTTCTTTAGCATCTTCACACCACCAGTTCTGAGGAATGCCATCAACAAGATCTTCCACTGACTGAAATTCTTCATGGTGAACTTGCACCTCGATGGATTGCTCGGGTTTGATTATGCCTGCTGCAGGATTAACCTGAATTACACAGACTCTAAGCTTCATACATATGCAGCAAACAAGTGGCTAGGCTAGGCTAGGCTAGAGTAAATTTTTATGGAATGGGAATGAGTACCTCAAGCCACCTAGGGAAGCCAAAGGAACCCCTTGCATGAAACTCGTTAGCTGCCTCTCCATCTTCTTTAGCAGTGGACTGACCTTGACAGATAATTTTGAATATAGCATCACTCTTGCTACATTTGTTTGTTACCCGTAGAACTGCTGTGTCCTGGTTTTGTAGGACTATCTGGCTAGTGTTGATGATCGTTTCAGGTACATACCGGAGTTCGTCAAGAATAGATCGTATCCTTTTATCTGATTTCATTATTTCCCCAAATGCGTGCCTCCTAGATGATCTTTCAACATGAGCAATTCTGATATGGAATTTACATCGGACTGGTTTGTGATCACTCTCAGTCACATCCATGCACGCTTCATACCTGAATGTCACGCAAGTGAACTCAAGTTTATAGCAGGAGAAAACAGAAACGAGACAAAAAAAAGAAAGATGTGTGCTGAATGAAGCGCACATTGTAATTGATGAGATGATAGGGCATTCAAGACTGCAATCTGACACTGGACCAGATCGGTTGTCACGGTATACTACTCTATCACACCAAGCAGGAATGCGCTTTTTCTCTCCAGCATCATAACCTAGAAATGGAAACTCAACCAGTTCATTCAAAATCATCATCAGATTTTAGTTGATAATCTTTCATACTTGATCAAAAAGCATGAAGCTATACCTCCTAAACCAGGCCGACCTCTCTCGAATTTGTAAGTAGGAGGAAATGTGATGATCCCTTCACGCATGCCATGGAAGACCTTGCCGGCTTTCATCTCTTCCCTGAGCTGGTCCTTTTCTCTAAGCCAATCAAAGCTCCTTTGAGAGACAAGGTCCCTTGCTTCATCATAAGATATACCAAACAACCGATAGTTAAAATCTCCAAAAAATATGACCATATCTGCATCACCTAAGTCAGTCTTCAATTCCTCAGGGTTGGGATTTGAGCCCTGCTGCTGAAGCATCACAATGTTTCCAACTTAGAGATTGACATATTGAATAAAGGACAAAAGAAATGTGACTACTGTCATGATATGTAAAGATTGGAAGGGCACCAGATGTTGTCAAAAGGAAGGTAATCCAAAGGGACATACATTTGGACTTCGGAGCATTTGACCGGAGATTGAGACACTAGCTGGAACACAGAGCACCAGCAGCAACCCAAGAGAATCAAGCAGCCGAAATTAGATGGTGGCCAAGGCAAGAGAGCAACACAGGAGTAGAAATAGCACCATACCTGCTACATTATTAAGCTGGTTCAGGGAGCGAGAAAACGCCATATTTCTGAAAATGTGATCAAAGTCAGCATTTCTACGATTCACTGCTTCTAGATGAGCAGCCAGGTGACAGTTCACGAAGCAGATTAACCGATCTAGAACTCTGATTCTTAAACCTACACCTCCCTGCATCAGCAGAAGCAACAATCAATCTACATACACAAAAACACCCAGGATGGAAACATAATAGGCAATGACAACAACTGCTAGATCTTCAGTGGATATTTGGCAGACCTTGTTCCCAATGGCTCTGCCAAAGCCACATGCAACTGCTCCAGCATCCACATCACCTACATGTGTCCTAAGGTTCTTTCTTACCCTGTTTGAGAAGTTAACAGGCACAGCAGCAACAACAGCCTGATGGTTACTGCTTCTGGGAGATAAGAAAACCAACATCCCTGACAACTTTCTCAAGACCTGATGATACTTACCAAAGGCCTATGAGCAAGCCTGCAAGTTGTCTTGAACCCATGCGTTCGAATTTCATGTTTTCATCCAAGGCCTTCCCTATTGCGTCAAGCCACCAGTTTCCAACAGAGCTCCCATCAAGCCCTACCTATAGAATTTTGTAATAAAAGTGATGCATCAAGGAAATTAATTTGCAGAGGCATTTGAAGACCAAGGATATATAGGCTTACGGATTCTTTAGCGGCAGACATTGCAAGGAAGCCTGCGCCCATTTCCACCTCCTGCAACCCAACAACTACGATGCCAACATCTGCTGAAACAGAGCTTAACCAACACATGAGTGCCTCCTGAGTGGCCCGTCCTTGGCCAACATTCCATGTACCGATCAGAAGCTTCAAATTCCCTCGTCTTGAGTAAACTGCTTCCTGCTCTGCCAACTGCGTCCTCAATATGCCATCAAGTGGGCTTGGAGACGCAACGTTCCAGGCACGTATGCCACCATGGCTAGCCAAGCTGAAGATATAACCATTCCCAGCAGCCACCTTTATCACTGGACCATCATGAGCCATCCATGCTGCCACTAAATTCCCCTCAAGATCCATCACCTGCATCATCCCGCTCACATAACCAATGTAAATCCGAGCCCCGAAAACACAGAAGCATTGCACACCACATGGATGGTGAGTGACATCATGCAAACGGCTCCCATTGCCATCCCATAGTATGAGTGCACCGTTTGTGCAGCCGCTCCAGACCATCCCGTCTGGAGTGACAACGAGTGCTTCTGTCCTCTTAGAACTGTCATCAACTGAGTTAGACCCTCTACTTGCAACTCGGCGCACAGCATCTGCAGCTCCCATCAATGCATTGCGTGACCGCTGCAGAAACCCGGATTTCTCCTTCTTAGAGGATGAAGATTTAGTCTTGGTATTGGAACTGGAAGTGGAGTTCGTTTCACCTTCCTCTCCTTGTGAATCGTTGTTTGTTGATGGTGTTTGCGTTTGCATCTGAGTTTGCGTTTGCGTTTCTATTCGAGTCTCAAGCTGGCCCTCGATGTTAAATACTTTCAGCAGCTCCTTGGTTCGAGCGTCCCTGCAGAGAGAGAACAGGAATAGATCTTAATTAACCGAAAGAGAGCAACTCTCATGAGTGAGGTGAGTCCATTGATTGATTAATAAAGGCGACGCAGAATCTACCAGAGGGAAAAGAAAAGGGGCTGAGCTATCCAGATTCTGCCTTGAACATGGTCTGAATACAAACACTTGATTTCTGAAGAAGACAGGCTATTATTTCCATGGGAAGACACTTGGCTCCTCAAGTCGATGAATGATCTCTCAACTAGCAGACCCGCCATGTACTTCTCCTCTGCTCTCAGAGACAGTGATTTCTCAATGGTTTCCCATGGCCAAATTCTAATAAGACCGCCCTCGCCACCAGACCATAGATCACCTACATGTACATTTATTATTATTATTGAAGAAGAAGAAGAAGAAGAAACCGAAGAATGTGATCATATATATTGAGATAGAGTATAATTATAATAATGGGTGTGATCATATTTTGTGTTAATTAATGATGTAGGTACCGTAGGAGCTGATAACCATGGAAATGACAGGGCGTGGGTGGGCCTGCCAGGAGAGGCCTTCTTTGAAATGAGCATGAACGGCGACACCATGCGACGACGGATCCATCTTCCACGACCGGATCTTTCCGTCCTTGTGGCCGCTCCAGACGAGCCGAGTTCCGCAATCGACGAGCAAACACATGGTGGGCGGAGTGTTGGAGGACTCATGGAAAGGGGCGGCGTCCTCCTCCCCACGGCGGACCTTGCCGCCGAGCCCGGGCTCGTACGCGTCCTGGAACCGCCAAAAACGGACGCCGTTCTCCTGGCCGGCCCAGAGCTGGGTATCGGTACAGGCGATGGTGCGGAGGAACTTTCCGACCTGGGTCTCGCGGAGAGGATGGGGGCGGAGCTCGAGGCA
>JBBYHH010695957.1:0-10024 GCA_038382905.1 Daphne laureola
TCCGTTTGGCTAAGGGCTCTGTAGGTGTAGCTTGCATGCATACATGTAGTAATCAGATATCTGTTAAAGTGTATAAATGAAATGATATGTATGGATATGTTTCCGTTTAAGATTGCAATGTATGATGAATGTTATGGAAACAATGATATTGAAATGAGTTATGATGTTGTTCGTTTAAGAACTTTCTGCTTATGACTGTATTTCTGTTCAAGAGCTTCTACCCGGTAGTGAAAGGGTAGACTCTTTTCTAGTTGTTTCTGGCCTGAGTAGAGCTCAGTAGGTTCTGTTGTATGTGAATCTGTTTTGCAGGTATAAACGAAACGAAAAAGGTATGTTTTTTATTTCTGTATTTCCGTAAACATGGACCAGGGTAATGGATTAATGTCACAATAAGAGCCGCACCTTAAGAAAAGGATCGGTATAGTTCACTGCCACCCCGCCGACCCCGCATCCGCTTCTTGTCGGGCCGAGTAGCATTGGGGGTAGTGGTAACACAGTGACTCCCCGGGACTAGCTCCATGGTAAGAATAGAGGCGTGCAAGTTATTAAAGCGTGGGACTTACAACTCCCCCTACGATGATGATGTACGATCACAGGGTGATTGGTTATGCTGCGAGGGTTATATGATTAATGGCTTAAGAAATGTCAATGGTTCATGGCTTACGGTTTATTATGGTTCCGTGATCTTCGTGATCATTTCTGGGAACCTTATGGATATGGTTATATTGTTTCCGCTATGATGAGGGATGACGATGGTTTACAGGGATCCTAGGCCCTCGTCAGTACCGTGCGCATGTATTGTAGGGAGACCCTAAGTGGTATGAAATAAGATCACCGGGGGCCTTCGTGGTGTGTGGGTTGGAAAAGGGAAATGAATGTTTTGTCATACGAAGAAAAGGAAATGTGCATTGCATATCATGCATTCGTATGCATTCATACTTATATAGGTTGTATAAATTGTAGTATATTTCATCCTTCTTATGCTAACATTTTCATTGCAGGTAATATTCAATAAACCTTTATTTTTACCTACACCCTTACTGAGTTCTCTCGGGAACTCACCCCTTTCATATAATATACTTTTTCAAGAGCTTCTGATGTTAGTCTCGCGGAGTAGTCTCGCCTGGTCTTACTAGGATATTGTACCTGAGGTACTTTTAGCTCCTTATGAGTTTATGATTTTTTTATAATGGGATGGGGGTGAACCTGATAGAGAAAATGATTATGATAAGGAAAATGTTATGATTTGATAAAGGAAATATTAAGAATGAAAAAGTATGATATGATAATGGAAAGTAAATGGAAATGGATTTTCTGGATGAGCACTTTATGTATATGGCTAACGGTTAACTTTTATTTTCTTTTATGTATTCAGCAGCAACATCAGTATAAGGTGATAATTGTCATAATCTTGCAGATCCGATCACCTAAGCTAAAGATGTAATCCCTATTGGAAAGTGGCTCTGTAGATGTGGATTGCATATGCACATGTAGAATTGGAATTCATCCTACAGCATGTTCATGAAGTGTATGTTGCTGATTTCTGAGATATGAGTGTATGATAAGATGTTATGCTGAATTATATGAATGTTTTATTTATCGAAGAGTACTTGCCTGAGATAGTTTCCTTTCTGGTGTACCTGGCCTGAGTGGAGCTCAGTATATATATATATATATGTTGTGAATTTTTTAAAGTGCAGGAAATATGGAAATGCAAAACTATTTTCAGAAGACAGGAGTTTTTTACTGATCTTGTACGAATAAACTGCACTGAAATGTTTGACTGACAAGTGGTCTTGCTGGCAACAAGATTTGGAAGTTTAGGAAATGTGATCCAGGGACTGGGTTGTGGATTTATAACCCACTATATTGCTGCTCGATTTACAGGATAAGTGACTGTCACCGCCGCCCTTCCAGCCCCACATCCGCTTCGGCCGGATCATGTATGGAGGGGATGATGATAGTAGCAATCCCTAGAAGATGTTGTCTATTGATTGAAACTCATTTTTAGCACTTTTACTATTTTACCCTTTTCATTACTTACCTAACAAGTTACTATTTTCATCACAAAATCATCTTGGTTCCTATTCCCATACCTTTTTTTCATCATTTCACATCATTTACCATCATCACATTTCAATAGGTTAGCATTTGTCATTTAATTTCATCTAAAACCTCTCCTTTGGGTCAATCCCTCTTGTTGAGCCGCTTTACTACGATAAGGAAAGTGTTGGCTAGAGGTGTTAAAAATTTAAGACGTGATTGTGTGGTTGCTATTGTTTTAGACAAAACATTACACACCCTAGTACACGAGGACATGTGTACTTGAGGGCCAACTTCTTCATTCCTTCATATGTATAATCAACAATGTTGATTTTGTAAGTAGAAGTGCATGAGTTTACTGCTTTCTTGGCAACATCTTTTGTTGCCTCAAACAGGATCCTCTTTGGGGCATACGTGAACTAGGCAACCGTTCCTTCCTTGTCAATTGTGACCGACACTTATGCTACATACCTTTCTTCTGTAAGCTCAGCCATGTATTTGGGGTCTGGTAATTTCTCATCTCGTTGGATGTCTATGAGCAACTTTGTCATCTTAATTTTAAAATTTTTAAATCCTGGAAAATATGTAGTAGAATCAAGACAACTTGTTATTACATACATATTGATTAGATAGAGAAATTCATACCAGTTCTTGACATCTTCTTGCAGAAATTGATGAACTGCTTGGTTACTGTTCCTCGTTCTGTTTATCTGCAATGTGAAATTAAATACTACAACATTTGCATATATATATATAGCAATAAAAGGGTCAGTAAAAGTGTAATTTGAATAATTATAGAATCTTGGATTTATGTGGGGAATCACTATTTCCCAGATATTATAAAACCTCACTATGCATGATTTAATCAATCCTAGTATGGTGGATCAAAAGTGAGGGTTGAACCTAAGAGAGAGTGTTGATGATTTACTAAGTTCTAATGCGAAACTACCTACCGATATGAAAATGATTCGAATGATGACAAATGCGTTGATGAACAGTAACAGTGCCAAAATTGAATGAAAATCAGTTACTTATTGTGCAAGAAATGCAAGGGTAAAAATGTAAATTACCTAAAAAGAGGAATTCAATGATTGTAAAATTTCTCCTAGGGTAGCTTAACCCAATCAAGGGGGCTCTCGATGCTTAATACTTCATAATTAGATGTATGCACAAAATTTGGTCTGGTTTCCTCTCGGACAACCGTCCTCCATTGATGCTAAGGCTTTTTGCATGTGTATTGGAATCAAGTACGCATTCAAGAAATAACAGTCAAATATATTTATAAACACCTCGTTAGCCTTAATTTTATCTTATCATATTATAATGGCTCTAAATAAGGGATCGTGTTACAGCCACCAAGGTCCGGTCAGGTTTCTCCGATGTAGAGTGGCTGCCGACCAAGATATTACTGGATGGAAGTCTGAATTCAGGTACGTGTACACGTTTATTTTTAAGTTTGTTATGGTCTGAGTATTGTCTGGTAGGACCGGTTTATGTTGGGCTATTGTTTAATGTGTGTCTCGAGTGTTTTGGGTTAAGTGTAGGGGGTTGAAAATGGTAATCGGAAAATGGACAGAGGATCAGGCGATCGGCTAGGTGACTGGGAGTCCTGGCAGGCGATCGCATGGCCTCAAAGTTAAAAAGAGTCAGAGGTTCAGGCGACCAGCCAGGCGAGCGAGGCTCATGTCAGGCGATCGGCTGAACCTAAAAACTGGAAGTGGTCAGACGGTCAGGCGACCGGCTAGGCGTAGGAGCCCTGGTGCAGATGATCGCCTGAACTGTTTGCACATTTGGCCAGGGGGCCAGGTGACCGGTAAGGCGAAGGAGCCCTGGTGCAGGCGATCGCCTGACCCCAGGCGAAAAAGGACAGGGAGCTAGGCAAGGGGCCAGGCGACCGGGTAAAAACCCAGGCGATCGCCTGGCACCCAGAATGTCAATTCCGGGAAAGTTTTAAACGCGAAAAGCTAAGTTGGTTTCATTTCTCTCAAACTTCATCTTCTTCGCCGGTTGAGAGGAGCTCGAACCTCAACCCTTCCTACACTCCCAAACACTCATTATTATCCCGAAATCGAAGGAAATTCGTGCTATATGGGGGATTCCTCACCAAAGGGAAGAATCTACAAAAGAAATTGCTAATCATTCACCGTTTGAGCGATCTTCGGAAATTGGGTCCGAAACCTAGGTGAGTTTTCTGAAGTTTCTGGTTATGCTTGGACTTGTAGGCATGTTCTAGTGTCTAATTAGAGCTAGAAGCATGATTTACAACACTAATTGCGGGTCAATTGAAGCGAATTCGAATCTAGGGTTCATGGAGCCCTGAGTATAAATTGTTAGGGGATTGTGTAATTAAGGTCAAATTACTACTATTGGGCATAATTGGAATAACATTAATACTTGGAATGTTGACGAATTACGCTTCGATCATGGAGCGAAGGCAAACACCATAGGTATTGGTGTAGAATTGAAATGCTGTAAATAGATGAACCGTAATGTATCTGTATGGTGATTCTAAGCAAGATTAATACTTGGTGTAAGTTGTAAATCACACTGTATAATGGATTTATCAATAGAATGCGAAGTTGGTCATTTTTATGAAATGCCCATCGGTGAAGGTAAAATGGAATGTTAATGCATGTATGGCATTAGGATAGCCCATTAGTCATGCACATGAAGTTACAGAGGAATTGTATAAGGTTTAGTTAGCTTTTGCGTAATAAATCTAAAGTAAGTAAACAGGTGTTATGGAAAGTATGTGATGCTTTGTGTAGTGACAATGGATGTATGTTGTTAGTATTTGAAATGGTGTTGTATATGGTTAGGTAACGGGAATCGATGAATGGAAGGAAAGGGACTCTGGGGCGAGAACGATTAATGACAACTTTGCTTTCGTGCTTTCAGGTAAGGGTTCAGCCTTCTCGTGTATGTATTCATATGGCATGGGTTGGTTGAGATCAGTCCTAGACCGGTGGTGAGGTCTCTGACTGGTTCCATGGTAAGGTTAGGGACGTGCAGGTTTTAGACACGCGGAGTTGTTCGAGGAGTGACAGGTAAGTTACGAGACGGTCTAGTGATCGTATGACGATCTGTAGTTGATCATTGAATGATCCAGTTAAGGGTGTCTTCTGAATTGTATGGTTATTTATTATTATTATTTATTTTTCCATACACTGGTGTGATGCTATGAGCCGTTGTGTGTTATGGTTGTTGTTCCCCGTAAGGGATGGGTGTGATGCTATGAGCTACATGAGACGGTGCGATGCTATGAGCCACCGTGTGGGATACACCGGTGTAGTGCTATGAGCTACCGTGTGTTAATGTTCCGTACTATGTTGGTTAAACCGGTGTGATGCTATGAGCCACTGGAGTTTTTATTTCTGTTTCAGTATTATGTTTTGTTAATCGGTGTATTGCTTTGAGCTGTCGGAGGCTCTTATACTATGCATTGTTTTTATTGTATATCATATTATAGCATGACTTGTTCATAGCACGCTAACATCTTTATGCAGGGAAAATGTTTTTAAATTTTTATCCTTACCCTTGCCTGCACTCTTACTGAGATCCTTCCAAGGACTCATCCCCTTAATTCTCATACTTTTCACGTAAGGCCGATCCACCACCTGCGGAGTAGCTCCGTGACGTGGCTGGGAAGTTATTTTTGTGCCTTAGAGGTACTTGTGTTTATTCAAACATTAGCTGTTTGTTTAGTTGGCTTTATTGCCAGTTTGAGATGGATATTAGATAGATATGTGAGTCATATTTTACAGTTGTAGTAACTAACGGTGTTTCTTTCTCTGGTTGTGTCCAGCAGCGGCAGTAGCGGGAGCGGGCAAGTTTTGGACTACTAGGTACTCCATCATGTTAAGTAGATCGGGCTCTGTAAATGTAAATGACAATGTGCATGTTTATGTAGAAGCATTGTAATTACTATGTAATTTTGTTGCTTCGACAACGTAACTAGGATGATTAGAATCTTATATTGATGCTTTATTTCCAAGATGGCCTGCGTTAGGTTAATTGAGTATGTTTAGGTGAGATGCCGGTTCCCGCCACCCCTGTTCCCGCTTGCCGCGTACACCTCCGGCGGGACGGTGCGGGGGTGGTGGTAACATATGATGTAAGATTTGAGATGAATTTTTAAAAGTTATGGAAGTTGTTGTTTATGAATGTATGATGTTTCCTAAGGTTTAGGAACAACGAATTATTGATGGAATAATGGAAAACAATAACGTTTTGGTCATTTAAAGCTAGGGCCAAAAATCCAAGTGATTTTTGAAAAGTTGGAATTAAGTTGGTTTATCATCCTAGGATGTTTCCTAAATGTTTAAGGCTTCCTATTTGGTGTGGAGCATATGAGGAAAAGGATGTTTATGTTATGGTCAATTGTGGTCAAAGTTTGGCCCAAGTGGGTTGAATTTGATTAAAGTGTTGTTTTAAGTTGAAGAATTGATTGAATTGTGTTCTTGGGTTGTTGGTGAGCAACTTTAATGCTTTAAGTTAGTTGAGAAACATCATGGAACATGGATTATTGATCATGGCCGAAATTCTTGTGGAATTTTTGAAATTATTGGATTATGTTGTCAACTTGGATTAAAGATGGTTCCATGTTATTGAAGTGATGTATTTAAGCATGTGGGATGTTATTGGAAGTTAAAGAAAACTTCTAGGGTGAAAATGAACAATTGGACGAATTTATAGTTGAATATCAAGTTGGTATTAATTATTGAGATTATGGATTGGAGTTAGACTAATGGAGTTTAGAACACCTAAAAATGAGGGTTGAAGTTGGAAGAAAAACTTTAAGGGCCATTTTGTATTTTGGCCAAAAGTTTAAGGGTGTTTGGAAAATTTTGGTGTTTTGGAGTTATGTGTTGAATTGTGCATTCAAGTACCATAATTTGGAGTTTTAGAAGATTTTGGAACTTTTGGGAAAGTTTGGGGCCGAATTGAAACTGGTGGAAAAAGTTGGGTACTTTGTAGGAAATCTGTGATAAATAAGAAAATTTGTCACTTTATGTAAGGTTGGATTAATTTGCAAAGTTGGAGAAAAATAGAGGACTTTGTGCATAATTATTGGTAAAGAAGTTAAAGTTAAGTTTCTTTAAGTTTAAGTGTAAAATTTGGAAGCATTTAAGTGAATTTTGTCAATTTATGCAAATTGGGTTTAAAATACATTTTCTGATAAAGTTTGGGGACTTTGTGTGTAATTAATCATAAATGATGATTAATGATGCTTAAGTGGTAATCTGGTAAAATCTCCAAGCTGGTTAGCCACTTAATCTGTAGTTTGACTAAGTTGGTCAGCTGTTGAAAATTTGGTCAAATGTTGACTTTGTTTGTTGTGAAATGTAGAATTAAAGAAATTCTAAACCTTTCAATATGTCTGTTTATTTTAGAGTAAAGTTCGGGTAGCGGGAAGGATTCACTTGTCTGGGATCTACCGCTTTTCTGTCGTCCGTCAGGTAAGGGGTTTAACTTTCTTAATATGTGATGCATATTTTTCTTCATGCGTATCAGGTTAGTTAAGGGCTAATACTCGGGTTGAGGGTGAGACCCAATGACTCTCGGGGCTAGTCAAATGGTAGGATAACGATATGCAGGACTTTTATCATATCATCGTATTTCGTGTCGTTGATCGACAATGGATCAACTTCTGTTTTATTTGGTTACTTGTCATTTTGTGACTATGACAGTTATAGGGGCCGTACATCCATCGCTGGTACCATGAGAATTCTGACCCTTTAATCGGTGAGCCTAATAAGCCACCGTAGGGTACTGTCATTTTGGGATTATCTGAGGTCGGGGACCTTCTGTATGAGATTGTACCAAACATGTCCGACGGGACTTATGTATTGCATATCATGACTTCTGCATTTCATATTTCTGAAATATCTAGGATTGTATATCTGCTAGTCCATTGTATACTAACCCTTTTCTGCAGGCAAAATGCTTTTAAAATATTTTTCCCCCGTTATCTGCACCTACCCCCTTAGTGAGTACCTCCCAAGGACTCACCCCCTAATAAACTTATACTTCTCACGAGCATCTGTCTGCCGACCACAGAATAGTTCTGCCGGGTCATTCTGTAGGTTCTGGTTTTAAGGTATATGGCTCCTTGATAGAGTATTTATGTTTCTGATTCTGAAACGGGGGTTAGTCTGGCCGGAGGACTGGTTAGCTGTCTGTTTATTTCTGATCAAGCATGATAAATTCTGGACTAACGGTTTAATGTTTCTGTTTGTTACAAACAGCAGCAGTAGGAGTATAGTATGGTGTATTCTAGGCTCTGTAGGCGTATGTTGCATATAGGTATCATTACATGATCTGTTATATTCTGATATGTAAATATGTCTGTCCTATCTTTCTCGGGGAGTTCTTGCCCAAAGAAGTGGGCGAGACTCCTTTCTAGTGCTTCTGGATTGAGCTGAGCTCAATATTATATCTGTATAATATCTTTTTGCGCGATTTTCCACCGTATTTAGGAAATAAATTTTTAGGGTCAGGTCGCTGGGACTGCCAATCAAATTAAGTGTTCTGCATCACCAACCACCGCCCAGTGTCCCTGACATCCACTTCCGTATCAGACACATCCACCACGTCGGGATCAGGGGTGATGGTGACACAAGTACTTAAGAGCATTGCGAAGTTTGCCACGCAGTCACGCTTCGAAGTAGAAAACCATTAGTTGAGAAGGAGAATGAAAAGAAGAAAGAATGGAAAGCGGGTGACAAGGATTAGAAGAAAGAGTCAAAGACATTCCCTACTCAACAGAAATATTCCGAAGGAACCTCTGGGAATCGAAACAATGCACAACAAGCACCTCTCTCACCAGAACTCATCGCTCAATTACCGTACCCTCAAAGACTCCAAAGGAAACACGGTGCATAGCATTTTCATAAATTTTTGGAAGTATTCAAGAAGCTTGAAATCAACCTACCTTTTCTGGATGCCATTCGGGAAATGCACAAGTACGCAAATTTTTAAAAGATCTATTGACAAAGATGAGGCGATTCTTAGACAATGAATTGATTGTTATGAAAGAAGAAGCAAGTGCGGTTATACAGAAGAAACTCTCGACCAAGGTAGCTTTACCATCCCTTGTGACATCGGACCCTTCCACTGCGACAATGCATTATGTGATCTGGGAGCGAGCATCAATCTCATGCCATGGTCCATATATCAGAAACTGGGTTTAAGGGAAGTTAAACCCGCTTCAATCTGTCTTTAATTAGTTGATCGATGATTTTCTTATCCCAAGGGGATCATCGAAGATTTCATAGTTAAAGTCGACAAGTTCTACTTTCCTGTAGATTTCATCATACTAGACATGGATGAAGACACTCGAATGCCCATCAGATTTGGCAGACCATTTCTTGCCACTAGGAAGGCAATGATCGATGTCGAGCGAGGATGCTTGACACTTAAGGTAGCTGACGGAGAAATCAAATTTAACCTCGAGGATACTATGAAAGTCTCTAACGGAGAACTAGTAAAGTGTTTTGGCCTTAATCAATATGAGATGAGATTGAGAAAGTAGAAAGATAGAAAGGAGCAGGTTGAAAGAGAAGTGAGAGAGAGACAACATCTGAAGGAGTCATATCTACATCATCCAGATGATTTTGATTGGACAGCTTCACCGACCAAGGATAAACAACAAGCACTCCAAGGGCTTCAAGCTCTTTCAATTGGTTAAGGGACGAGGACTCATGAACCCCTCACCAATATTACCATGGAAGGATGCTACACCACTGAAGGCCCGAGAGATAACATACAACCTCTTAAGGATAACAACACGACTTTTGAGAGCCAGATTCAGGAAGTAAGTACCACCTCTCCCAAAAAGAGGAAGGGAATGTTTCAAAAGGTCATCGACATAAGACAACTCAGGGATAAGCTCGATGGTATCCCATTTTTTTATGTCTGGAAACTCAAAGACACAAAGTGGCGAGTTCGTCGACCATCTGCACCATCTCTCACGATTCAG
>JBBYHH010695968.1:0-18346 GCA_038382905.1 Daphne laureola
GTCGAAACTTTGCCCACTTTGATTTCGGCTTCAGAGATCTTCCTGTTACAGAGCAACAACTTGAACTCAGCTCCTTCGATGAACTGCTCCGTCTGCCGCCGATCCCTCAACCCACCATCGCCGATTTCGTTTTAGATGCGTCTTCTTCGTCAGATGTTCAGTTTCAACGATCGCACGGGATTGAGATCGTTTCTGGTGTGAGTGAGTTTCTCAGAAACTCGCGGTGAATTAAGCGAACTCACTTACGCCTAATTCACCGAAGGCCCGAAATTTTTTTGGGTGAATTAGGCGTAAGTCACAAGGTGAAAAACCAGAACGTGAAAAATTACAAATTAACCCAAAAATCCTTAAGTTTGACACCCCCTAATGTAAATGTTTAGTACTGATATATTGACTTGAGAAAAGTGTAGTGCTGAAATGTAAAATTAAGAAAATTCTGTAAGACTTTGGACGGTTTCATTGTTCATAACAGAGTTTTTCAAATTCCAGAAGGAATGACGAATAGCCTAGCGCTGCATATTCTTCGATTCTCAGAGATTCCATTCTGTCCATCTCTCTGGATTTGATTTGAAGCGCCGGACGCCATGAGCAGCAGCTCGAAGGGAAGGAATTTCCGCCGCCGAGGCGATAACGACGATGAAGATAACGAAGACAAGAGCGCCGCCGCCGCCAAACCCTCGTCTTCTAAACCTAAGAAGAAAACCTCGAGCCTCCTCAGCTTCGCCGACGACGAAAACGAGGAAGAGAGCACTAAAACTTCCTCCAGGAAGAGCAAGGAGAAGCCCTATCGTCTCGCTAAACCGCTCTCCGCACACAAGATAACAGCTAATAAGGAACGCCATGGCCACTCCCCTATGGTCTCCAATGTCCAGCCTCAGGCCGGGACTTACACGAAAGAGGCGCTTCTCGAGCTCCAGAAGAACACGCGTACCTTACTCGCTCCTTCCTCGCGTGCTCAATCGACGTCCTCTGAGCCCCGTATTGTCCTCAAGGGCTTGCTTAAACCTCAGTACCAGGATTCTGATGCCAACCACGGATGCGATGATTCGTTAAGGAAGGAAAAGGATGCCACGGCATCTAGATTGGCAGCAATGGATATTGATAAGGAAGAGGATTCGAGCCTCTACCCTGACATGGACAAGGCGACCATCGAAGCAATCAGAGCGAAAAGAGAACGAATGCGTCTGTCTGGCCTGAGAACTGCTGCTCCGGATTACATTTCACTCGATGCTGGCGGTAATCACGAAGTTTCAGCTGAGGATTTGAGTGACGGGGACGAGGTAGATGCTTTGTTTGGTGGGAGTTCGAGAAAGGGCGTGTTTGATGTTGTTGAAGAGAGGCCAATTGGTGGAGCTCTGAGGAAGGAGCCTGTGGACCTCCCCATGGATAATGAGGAGGATGAAGAGGAGAAACTTTGGGAGGAGGAGCAGTTCAGGAAAGGTTTGGGGAAGAGAATAGATGAAGGGTCTAGTAGGGTAACCAGTAGTGACAATAGTGCGATGGTCCATGGAATGCAACAACGAATACAGCCGGAAATGCGATCTTATGGATCCGCACCTGTCTATGGTTTGGCACCTGAGACGCCATCCGTTCTTCCTGTTGGTGGAGCAAGCGGGGCAACTCAAGGATTAGTCGTGCCAATGGCACAACAGGCTGAGGTTGCCATGAAAGCCTTGGAAGACAATCTTAAAAGACTAAAGGTATGGATTTCATTTTTGTGTATGAGTGATAATAAGTTGTTATATTGATGAATATTTCCAGGTCCCTTAAGAGTGTTGGTGAATGTTAGTATTCTCTTTCTTCCGAATTTGCGCTTGGTTATGTGAATAATTAAGATTACGTGTATAGGGGAACTAGAGGAAAGTTAACATACTGGGTAAAACTGTAAAAGTGGTTTCATGCTTGTACTTCTGTTGCCAAAGGAACTCTAACCTGTTTAATTAAGTTCAATCTGCTTGGCCATGGCCAGATGACTAGATTCTCTTTGTAATGGGTCGAGACCATCAGCTACACTTGATACGAATTACTTCACTAACGATATTAGTCTACTTGAAGTTGTAACTATAGTGTTCATCTTCATGGTTGGAAATGGTTATTTTACTCCAACGAGAGCTTTCCTGTTCCATTCTGTTTTCTTCTGTTTTGTTCTCTTGATATAGGATCTTGTTTATAAGACTTGAGGTCAATACAACATCAATGATCAAAATCTTGAATACTACAATGACTGGATAAAGAAAAAGGGGTGAAAACTATATCCCATGAGGTTTAATCTTCAGTTCAATTGGCTACTGACATGAAAAATGACGTTGCTAATAATGCTGACTCGTGAGGTCATTTCCTACATAGTATCGCCCATGGTGGTTTCAACCTACAGTTGGATCATCAATGAGATGTGTATTCTGTAATTCAAATCTTGAATTTGTGTCCAAGTTGAACATAACAACGTCCAATGACCATGTTTTGTTACACATGTTGAAATTAGCAAACTATTGATCATCATACTACAACTTAATCCTAACAACCTTGGGGAAGGTGGCATAAATTTTATAGTTCCAATTAATTATCTGACATTGGTTACACTCTAAGTTCATACAGAAAGCATAGTTGCAAAGTTTTATGTTGGATGCCCTTTTTGTCGCAAGCTTCTTACAGAAGTATAATGAGATGAAGTTCCAAAACTATCATCTGCATTGTTTTTCCCAACTTGCCTGGAAAATATCACAAGATGGTGATGAGTTGAGATAGTTGTAATAATCATGTCTCCTTACAAGATAGTTTAAATTTCACAAGTATATCATGGAACATGACTGTAAAGTAGCAAACTGTCGATGGTTTATTTTTAAGTTATGAGCTGTATCTGTACTTATTGTTGCATATGCCTAACTTATTTCTTTATGCCAGGAATCTCATGGAAGAACAATTTCTTCACTAAAGAGGACTGATGATAATTTGTCAAATTCACTTGATGAAATTGCTAGGCTGGAGAATTCTCTTTCTGCTGCTGGTGAGAAGTTCATCTTTATGCAAAAGCTACGTGACTTTGTTTCTGTTATATGTGCATTTTTGCAGGTACGCCTTCATTTTGTCTTTCGACTACCTGATTTAAGTCTTTAAGCACTCATTTTCTTTTCTACTTTCATTAAGCTGTGTGAAATGATGCTTAAAAATTCATCGAATTTGCAATTCTCTCTTTTGATCCCTACCTACTGTTTTTTGAGCTTTTTCCAGTGAAAGATGCATTAAGCCCATTCACTTTTATTATTACTGTTTAGTCAGTCTATCTAAATCCTATGTTAAATTGTTAAAGGTGGTAGACAATTTTACTTTGGGCAAAATTTAGGGCACTGTGGAGGTGCTTCTAATTGTCACATTGAGTACATAGTTTGTCATTTATTCCATCCCATATTTTTTGAAATGTATTCTGGGCTCAAAGATTAAAGAACGATGAAATTGTTTATGTATTTTTTTCTTGCTTTTAAACACATTATCAAAAAACATTTAGGGTGTGTTCATTTAGCCAAAAAAAAAGGTCTATCACTTCAATCTTTTCCTCCCACAAACGTCACATCAAATTTAAAAGATACTAGTACAATTTTTTCCCGAGAAATTCCAAAAGAAGAGACCCTTAGTGTTATTAGAGATTGTTTAATATTAATGGAAATTGAGGCTAGGTTTTGGAGATGCTTTGATTTGATGGAAAAAGGATTAAAAGAAGGGCAATATGGTAGATTGACGTGTAATGGGTTACTAAAAAGGGAAATGTACAAATAGTTTTGGGACGGCTTAAAAAGGAATATTGTTCAAATAGCTTTAGATTGATGGAGGCAGTAATTACTACTCCCTCCGTTCAAGCAAAACTGATGATGAATATTGTTGACTGGATGATAATAAGATAGAGTAGACATATAAGACAAAAGTAGCTTTTTTAAATGGAAAAGGAAATGAGTGGTAATAAGGTAAAGTTGGCGTGAAAATGTTTGTTTTTTAGGAAATGTATTAGTTTTGCTGGAATAACCCAAAAAGTAATCAGTTTTTCCGGAACGGAGAGGGAGTAATTATTAGATGTGTGATTTGTGGTAATGAATGATTTTTAAATACTTCCTCCGTCCTATAAGAAAGTAGAGTTTAGCTGGATGCTGAGATGAAGGTGAATAGTTAAAACTGTGTTAACAATTTTACCCAGTTGAAAAGATAGAAAGAGAAATTCTGGTAGACCCCGGCTTTAAGATGAGAGGATAAGATGGTAGAATTGATAGTAGAAAGTTTCTGTTTATGTAAAGTGGATGACTGCTTTAGGGTAACCCAAAAAGGCAAAATATCTACTTTCTTTTGTGAGAAGAGTAATTATAATTATTTGCAGGTTAGTTATGGTTAATTTATTGCTAATCATGATCATGTGCTGCTACATGCTGTATACTTTTTTTTTTTTAGAAGGGGGTGGGGGGTATTTTTTTTTTCCTTAAGTTCTGCAATTTGAAGGTCGACATACTGTATCCCTCAAAACCAGTTGGAGATCTATTTTCTTAGGTGCAACTATCAGTCTGAATCTTTTTCAGGCGTTTTTTTATGAAAGAAAAACCAGCTTGCAAATGGAAATAACTTTCTAGGAGCCTTTTCACTTTGGGTGAATTTTTCAGTTTCTTAGTTGTTTTAACAAATTTGAACAATAATGCACGCGTTCTTGCTTAACCAAGTAAATATGCATAATTTTCTTTTTAACCAGTCTGGTCTTTTGAATGGAGAGTATGGTGGTTTGCGGATGCCTATATGTATACACACTATGCAGACTCGATAAGATTTGCTCCATTACAGAAACTTGAAAATGTCTTTTAATACTTTTGTGCTTGCCACAAAATTTAAAGATATGGATGCACGACAAGAAGAGGGATATTGAGTGGTCAAAGGTGTTAAATTCAAATGTGTAAAAGGGCTGTTAAATTGAGATTTGGCGTGGGCATTAAATTACTACTCTTAAGAAAGGAAATGAAATTTGATCCCCTTATTTCGTCTTGTGATTTTTTGGTTAGGTTGGAGGTGCCTGAGCTCCAACCTTCTGATAATAAAGAGAACTCGGTTTCCTCTTAATTCATAGATTGTTGGACTATCTTAGGGTTACAGAACACTTTTTTTTTGCAGATGCATAGCTTAAACTGCATTGGGATATTCAGTTGTGCATTATTTTATAATTGGGTTTGCACTCTTATGGTGTTCTATTAATGTTGAACTTACTCTAGATGTAAAAGAAATGGCACAAAAGTTGTATTCTCTTTCATTTTTTGGAATGACTAGTATTATGACCAACTATCTTGATTTTCTTATTGTGTTGGCCAGCATAAAAACTGAAGCTAGTCCTTCTGCTGTATTTTTTTTTTCCAGCATAAAGCCCCTCTCATTGAGGAACTTGAGGAGCAGATACAGAAACTTAATGAAGAACGTGCATCTGCTATAGTAGAAAGAAGAAATGCTGATAATGATGATGAAATGACAGAAGTAGAAATTGCGGTGAAAGCAGCAATGAAAGTTTTTAACCAATATGGAAACAGGGCTGATATAATCAAGGATGCAGCAAATGCAGCTCAAGTTGAATTTAAAGCTTCTAAAGAAGAGGTAAATTTACCAGTGCAGTTAGATGAGTTTGGTAGGGATTTAAACCAGCAGAAGCGGTTGGATTTAGAGCGGAGGTCTCAAGCTCGTCAACGTAGAAAAGTTCGATCTGATTCCAAGAGATTAGTGTCAGTGGAGATTGACCATCAGAAAGTGGAAGGTGAATCTAGCACTGATGAGAGTGATAGTGAGAGACCTGCTTATCAGTCCCATCGTGAACAGCTTCTCCAGACTGCTGATGAAATCTTCGGTGATGCATCTGAAGAATATTCACAACTGTCATTAGTTAAGAATAAGTTTGAGAAATGGAAGAAAGATTATCTATCTGTTTACCGTGACGCGTATATGTCAAAAGTTATTCCTGATATCTTCTCTCCGTTTGTAAGACTAGAGCTCTTGAAGTGGGACCCACTTCATGAGGATGCTGACTTCTCTGATATGAAATGGTAATCATGGTTATTCATTGATCTATTTGTTCTGCACATCTACATGTACTTGTTTCTCTGTTAATCTCATTCGTTGAAGGAGCAATTTCTTCACTTTTTCAGGCATTTGTTGCTGTTTGATTACGGTTTGCCTGCTGATAAAGGACAAGTGGATGATGATGAAGATGAGGATCATGACCTTGTCCCTGCACTAGTTGAAAAGGTTGCGTTACCTCTACTACATCATGAAATTTCTTGCTGCTGGGACATGCTGAGTTCACAAGAAACTAAAAATGCCGTGTCAGCTACAAGTTTGGTGATAGATTATCTAACTGCTAGAACTTCTAGCAAGGCTCTAGGAGAATTATTAATAGCTGTTCGGACTCGACTGGCCGATGCTGTTTCCAGGATAATGGTACGACACCCTTTTCCTGCTTGGATGATTTAATGGCTTAATGCATGCACACATGAAACATATAAAAACATTCATTTGATAAGGTTTGCAGTAAATAAGAGCTGTAGCCTTCTCTCTCTCTCTCTCTCTCTCTCAAAATTTTACAATTGCAGACGTGCTTAATTTTTATAGGTAACTGCTTTATTGGTTAGTTTCTATTTTACGATTCCCAATATACTAGTAACTGTTAATCCTGTTTTTTTGTGCTTACATGTAGGTCCCAACATGGAGTTCACTCGTGCTAAAGGCAGTTCCTAGTGCTGCAAAACTTGTTGCATACAGATTTGGAATGTCTATTCGTTTGTTGCGAAATATTTGCCTGTGGAAGGAAATCCTGGCATTATCAGTACTTGAAAGGCTTGCTCTGGATGAACTTTTATATGGAAAGATTCTGCCTCATCTGCGAAACATTGCATCTGACATTCATGATGCAGTTAGAAGAACTGAAAGGATTATAGCTTCAATATCAGGGGTGTGGACAGGAACAAGTGTTGCCAGAGACCAAAGGTATGATTGTTACGGAAATAATTTTGTCAGTTGGCACATGCAGGCTTGATTCAATTTATGTGACTAATGCTGATTATTTTTTCTTTGAATCCCTTTTTTGTGATATGTGCAAGTTATTTCTTTTTTCAAGTTTTAATTAAGAGAATTTCGGTACTTGGGTGTTAGAATTAAGTGAAATTAAGTGGTTGAGAAGTATGCTGGATGTACAATTAGCTTAGCTGTGATTTGATTATGAAATCTTGGGTGGGATTCCAGGACTGGATAAATTTATCCCAATTTCTTAGGACATTAGTAGATGCTCTAGCCAAAAAGGATTCTGGGTTCTGTCTGTGTTTAGAAAGCAGTCTAGCAGAAGTCTCCACTGGTTTGCTCTGCAACTTTTGGAAATAAAAAATAAATGCATCGACTGGTGTAATATCATAGTATTCGATTAAGTTAAACTGCATAGATTAGTTTATACATACAGTATGGGCACACTGATTACAGAACAACCCTGATCAATTATCACACACTCACACTTTCTTATATGCACTGTTTTCCCCCCCCTTTTGTAGTCCAAACTGTTTGGATTATCAGTTCATGAGGCAATTTGCATGCAGACTAGGGTGAGAGGAGTTTTAGGTTTATTCTCGTTGTCTTTGTTCTTTTTTAAATGTATATGTGTCATTGAGTGAAGCAGCAAGTGTGGTTCAAGAGTAAGTCTTGTCATGTACTCCCTCCTCCATCCCTTTTTAATACTCGTAGTTATACGTTTTTTTTTTCCAGCTTGTAATCTATATATATTTTCCGTCAACATTTTGATATATAAAGTATGTTGCTGACTAGGCATTTCTTTGCTCTGTTGTTTATATGAGTTATTTCCAATACAATCTTGCAGTGACAAGCTGCAGCCTCTTGTGGACTACGTGTTACTGTTGAGAAAAGAACTCGAAAGAAGGGCCACATCAGGAATGAGTGAAAGTGAGACAGTCGGCCTTGCACGAAGACTAGTTAAAATGCTAACCGAGCTCAATCAATATGACACTGCGAGGGAAACGTTAAGGACCTTCCGTATCAGAGAAGCTCTGTGAAGATCTTCCTCACGGTTGTCCTGGCTTGTGATTTTTCGATTTAGCCAGCAGGTGCTGCATTTGCCCTCGAAATCCCATGTCGTTCTAGCCTGGAAACTGTTTTTGCTCATTTCGGGTCTCAACAACTTTTCGACTTGGAGTCTGCTGCAGCTATGAATGATCAAATACTGTTAGAGAGCTGGAGTGAAGTGTTCTTCGGAGTGGGATTGAGGTTGTATGTTTCTTGGCTCATGCTGCTGCTGTGTGAATGTTGCAAAGTAAGAGGAAAATGGGATGAGAGATGGTTTTATTGGACTCTTATTCATCCCTTCATTTACTTCAACCTTTGAAGTAAGATCCAAATTATCTGAAGAGTTACTTTAGGTGTGGTTAAGCATATCCTAAGTGCTTAAGATGGCCAATTGATTAAGAGTACGTCACTCACCTGTTCTTCATCATCAGACAGCGATTCTGCGACTGACGAATCCATCTCATCCCGGCGTCTACGAGCTCGTGTGCATCGCATTGGATATTTTTCGGCGCTCCCTAGTCTCTACTCTCCACCACCATGACTGTAGTTTTGGAATTTGATATTTCTGTGAAATTCAATGAAATGTTAGTGCTATTAATAAATTAATCATACTGTCCAGCAAAACTTCTCATGATCTGTAATATTGCAATCATCTGGAACTCAGGATTCCATGTTCTGTCTCACACATAATTCTGGAACAAGAAATTTAAATTGGATATTGCCTCATTCTTCTTCAACACGTTGATGCTTAGAGTCAAAATGGAAAGAGTTGTTATCGTTGGTATTTCTTTCCGTTGAAGGTAACTTCCTCAAAACGATAACCTCTCTCGTCTCTTTAAAAGGTAAAATCCCTTCCAATCAGGAAGAATTATTCAACTTGCTTTATTGATCACTCTCACGTTCCATATTGTTCACGGCTTACAATCAAGGAAGCTTGTTTACTGTCCTTTTCCATTCAAGCATCAAAGCATACATCTCTCTTGCATTCTCCTATTTCTTTGAGACTCCAGCCAGAACCCAAACCTAAACCAAACTCAATCGAGCCTCGGACAATGGTGAAGACCAGTTTTGGCACTCCAAAAGTATCTAAGGAAGTCAGAGAAAAAAGAGCATCATGATATCTTATGGAGTATATGTTTCTCCACCAAGCGAAGGAGATGATGTTAAGCCATTGAATGTTCTGCCTCCATCTCCTCTAACATCAAAATTCAGAATAGCAGCGGCTAGAGGAAAACACTCCAGATGCTCAAGTTGTTGATCCTACTCAAGTCAATGAGTTGGATCATCAAGGCGTTGATGAGCCGGCCTCTTATGGGAAGGTCCAAACTTCACCAATATCAACTCCACAAGAGAAAGCCATAGAGTTCGTTTAGTTGTGGAAAACGTTTCCAGTTTTCATTTTTAAATTTTTTTTGTAAATGTTTAATTGTATAACTAATTTCTAAATGATGAAAAATCTTATTTTTCAAATATTGAAAAACTGTAGTATTAAATTAGGAAAATCTTGTTTTCTAAATATTGGAAATCTGTAGTATTAAACTAGAAAACATTATTTGAAGGTTTCCTAGTTTAATTCTACAATTTTTCAATATTTAGAAAATGAGGTTTTCCATTATTTTAAAAGCTAGTTATACAATCAAATATTTATAAAGGAAATTTAGAAATGAAAACTGAAAACGTTTTTCACACTCAAACGGACCCATAATTTCTCCAAAAAAAGAAGAAGAAGATCAGACCCCTACTACTTGAGAGAAAAGTCCAAAGGATCAAATACCAATCGAGACTCCTGCTGTTGTGACCAGTACTGTTGTCTTGTCACAACTGAGAGACAATAAAAGACTAAGGACTGGTTTGGAGAAATAGAGAAATTGTGGTTAAATTGAAAAAAATAAGAAGTGTTAGGTTAAAACTTGAGAGAATTAAAACTAAATATGTTGGTAGAAGGACCTAATTGAAAGTTCAAAAAACTTGGAGTTAAAATTGAAAAAAAAGAAGAGAGAAACTGAATTAGTAAAAAAATTGACTTAAATGGAACTCATAGGTTAAAGTGGGGTTAGGTTGAAACATCAGAATAAACCTAGAAATTCACACTAATCCTATCTAAGTTGCAGACACGGGAGGATGGGAAAGGGATTGCTTCAAGTTTGGGCTTGGGGTTAGTTTGAAAGTGTGACTGATTATATGTTTTTGGTTACTCTTTGATGTTTTTAGTTAAATTAGTTAAAGTAGTGGATAGGCTTGATTATTCATAGTTGTCTGTGTTGGCTGACTTCTTTTAATTTACCAACTAACGCTGGGTTACTTGTTTGTAATAGATTAATTTTGTAATTCTTGTTGCCTCATGGTAGTTAGTTCACCGATTTGTTAGTGGGTGTTGCTCAGTTACTTTGGATTAACTTTTAATATTAGGAATAAGTTTTAGTGAAACGTATAGGCTACGGTTTGGTTGATATGTGTTAGTGGTTTTGGGTAGTCATATATCCTTGTTGCTTGAGTTGTTTTGGCTACCGCTAAACACTTTCTTTTGGTGTTTGCTTTGGCTCGTTAGTTGTATTTGTTATTGGGGAACGTGGGAGCATGTTTTTTTTTCTTTCTAAAACACTTATTGCTGCCTTCTTAAATACACTTAGGCACTTATTCAAAAGTATAACTTAATAGTTGTTGTCCATATTTTCATAAAATGTTTCCCCTTGTTTGCTGATTTTTATGTTGTTCTAAAAGCATAATTCCTCATGATGCTTGCTAGTTTCTTCTCTTGCAAGCATGTTGACTACCTTTGATTATAACATATTGTTTATCCTTCTCTGTTGTTTGATGAGATCCAAACATGTTAGGCTGTTTGCTAGGAACCTGCCATGATTATTGAAATGCACAAACCACTTCTTTGATTGCAAGACTATTTGCGACCTTCCTTTGTTGCATGCCAGTGGTAGTCCTCGGTATCACCCTAAAGTATATTTACTGCTTTCTAGTTCCATTTTCTTTATTTACCCTTTTTCTTCTCAAACAAGAAACTAACCATTTGTCTTGAGAATTACGTGATTCATCTCATCCATCTCTAAGTAGTATCACTGATACTGAAAGAATACGTAGGCAACCTCCGAGCCCGAGGAACTTCTATGCTTTATAGTTTGCAGGTACATTCCAGATTTTCTTCAAATTCTTCTCAACCATTGGAAGGACTCGAAGCTTGAAGAACAAGTTGATTATTGAGTAGTACTTAAAATTTAGGAAAACTCCCTTGTACTTTCTTCTTGTGTTTCAAACTTGTATACGCTTAAAACTCAATTATTCTTCTTTTAGTCATTTTCATAAATTATTTATAAAACTGCGAAAGATCCTGGGTTATGAACCATAACCATAAGCTGTCCGTATGATCGGTTTTGAGTTAGTAACACCAGCACAAGCTCAGACAGAGATCATCATGGAGACATGAATAAAGTTTCAAAGGGCTCTAACATCCTACGAGAGAGAGAGACAACAAGAGCACAACACAACCATCTTGCAACTCCTTCACAGGCAGAACCATCTGAAAGAGACTCCATGGACATGCGTACATCTCTAGTGAAGAAGATAAGAGATCAAGTTGTAGAAGATACACCACACAAGCCTCCAAAGAAAAGAGAAGTCAAGATGTTAGCAGATTTCTCACCTATATCTGCTACATTAAGTCCTTCTGAAGGAGAACAAACACTGGCTTAGGTTAATAGGAACTTGAGGAGGAGGAGAAAGAGGGCCTCGGAGGTTGACAAGGTTACTGAAGAAAAGCCCAAGAAAAAGGCAAATGTTCGGGATCAAAGGAAAACAAGATTGAGAGTTCAGAGAAAAAGAAGAAGAGTTCAGATTAGAAGAAGAAGAAGAAGTACTCTGCAACAGAAAAAGGAAAATTCATACTTGTCTTGGTCACCAAGGAAAAGAAGAGCACCATAGTGGTTCCAAAACCCAGACTTGAGCCTACTCCCAAGAAACAAAAGGTACAAGAAAATTTATCCTTATTCAACTCTGGTCCACATGTTGATAAGTAAGAATTGCTTAGTCTAGGCCTAATTGAGGTAGTGGATTGGTTGGAGCAATTCAAGCTCTGAGTTTTTTGGACAAGAGATCAATGGTTATCCAAGTTTGGTAGAAGAATTCTATGCCAACTTGAAGTTGGGCAGACGAAATCACAGGGAAGTGACCTCAATCCTTTCAAGTGTCAATGGATATGTTTTCATGGAAAGAAAGGCAAAGATGGAAGCATCTGTGTTGACAATTGGCTGCAAGGGTGAAGAGAAGGATAACACACTTGCAAGCAAGGCTTCTGGGTTTTCCTTGATCTGGTAGCAAGGAATCTACCCCTGATAGGTCTGTACTCTCCTGGACTTTTTACAGAGCTTAGGCAAAAGGTCCTTCACTGGATCATCATTGGTCTTGTGTTACTGGAGGGATCTCACTCACATGTATAAGATCCTACATGGGATGGAGATTGACTTTCCTGAGATGGTATGTGAGCATATGCAGTCAGCAACAACAACAACAACAAAGAAAAACATGAAGGATCTACGTTACTTGTCTATCATCTCAGAGCTTCTGGTGATGGAAACATATTGTTGAAGACTGATAAGCCATCAGGGTTGGGTCGTGAAAATTTCCTACCTAGTGCAAGGTTAAAAATGGGAGGATTTCAACACGTCGATGGTGCATGGATTAGGAATCCATTGTAGTATGAAGCTGCACTATAGTCAACACTGGTCATGGCTCAGAAGAAACAACCTCCTCAACCAAAAGTAAGCTCCAATGACTCAAAGGCCATAGAATCGGAAGAAGAAGGAAAGACCCCCAGCAAAAGACAAAGACCATCTACATCTGCAACATTAAGTACTTAGTTCATTTTATGCATATCTATCTCATACTTTGGGATATTGTTCTAGATATTGTCATTTGATTACTTTTTAGTGCTTGAGATGCACATACATTTTTGCTGATTGGTTCAGCTTTTCATTTGATGGTTATATATCTATCTTCTTCTTCATTAACACGTTGATGAAATTACCATCAACTGCTTATCTGTATTAAAATGATATATTCCTATCTAATTTGAGTTGATAACTTTTATATTGTGCAATAATGCATGCTTATCTTTTTTTAAGTGGCGCAGAACCCCCCAATCTTGTTTCAGCATGGTTTGACTAAAAGTTCTTAAGTGTTTACAGAGATAACAAGCTTCTTTATGTATAACACAGTCACCATCAACTTGTTGATGAGTGATAGGTTATACTTATAGTCTCGCTTACTAACTTGAATTTGTAGTCCATACCTTTAAAGTCTTTTTGACTATGACAAAAAGAGGGGAACATATTCAAGAAGTAAGAGGAAGCTTAATCTTTTGGTGTTTTGTGTATTAGTCCTCAAATTTTAGAATTATTTTACAAATGGGGAGATTTCTCTTAGGGGGGAGTTTAACTTAAATCTTTCAAAGCCTTTATAAAAAAATTCTTAAAGTGCTTTGTCATCATCAAAATAGGGGAGATTGTTGAGTCTCTAGTTTTGATGATTTCAAAACATATATGCTTAAGTGCAAAGTTTTGAAAAGATAAAAGACTTGAATAAGTATTTATACATACAGATTTGAAATATAATCTTAGTTGGGGCTTACTTACAAGAAATAACAAAGACCAAGAAGCAAAGTGTTTTTTGTTCATTTGTTGGGCCGATCGCATATATGTTTTCAAATTGTTGAATTGGATTAATGTAGATTTGTTTCTTATCCATACTCATAGAAAATGATGAAGGAAATCACAAGGATTGTCAAAGGACATCAGTATCAGAGGTTTCCATATAGAATCAACACGGTTTGGAATGGACAAAGATCAAATGTGTTCAGGAAAGGAAAGAAATCTGTTCAACTTGAAGACCACTCTCTATCAACACGTTCATGATGAATTTCTCAAGCAGCAAACACCACACCATTAAATCATTATGGAAATCAACACCATCCTACAGAAAGCAAGGACAAGATGAATGAGAAGTTTTCAAGTAATCAAACTCAAGATTTGGTTAAAGAAGCATGGATAAATCATCAAAGTATTCAGAAGTCGGTCTTCATCAACGCGTTGATGGTGAAGACCTGAAATATTCAAGTAACTTCAAATGGCTATGAAATGTTCTCCATGTTGAATTTGTTGCCTCCAACCACTTATTTTGATGATTCCAAAATCTTGAGGACCATTTTGAAAAGTTTTGATAAGTCTAGCGTCTTCACCAAGATTACTAGTTCTTGGTTGAGAAGATAAAAAATATTGGGATTAAAATTTAAAATACTCAAAAGTACAAGAAATCATGTGTTATATGGTTCATGTTGAATATTACGGTATATACAACTTTTAAACCAAATTCATGATTAATATGAACTTGTTTCTTAGTCACATTCATAGAAAATCGAAGAATATATGTTGGAGATGAAGAAGATGGAAACTTTTAGATGATCACTCCATCAATTCTTGAAGAAATCAGATTAGAAAGATGCAATCAGCTCAGAAAATGAAAGAAAATAGAAGACATGTGATGTAGTGCGTATCAATGCGTTGATGGCCAGATGCGCAAAATGTAAGCTTCAAGTTTCACAAGCCATAAAGCACTCAAATATAAAGCCATCCACTCCACCATTGAGCTACAACAATGAGAGAAGAAATGCAAGTTTGAAACTCTCAGAAAGAATTACGATTAAAGAAGAAAATCTATCAAGTTATTGAAGTCAGTCTTCATCAATGCATTGATGGAAGATGACAAAATACTAGAAACATTTGAAATGGCTAGAAATCAATTAGTCAATGTTAACAAAGTGCAAAAATGGAAATATTTCATACGCAACGGCTATATGAAGTTCAGAAGACGCTCCTACCCATCTACAAGTATTTTGGAGCCTATAAAAGAAGAAGAAGGAAGAAAAGAAAAGTCACACACTAGATTGTACATTCTGTGAATACTATTCATATTCTACTGACTTACAAAGATCAAAGACACTCTCGAGCATTCATTCACAAAGCTGCAAGCAACCAGAATATCATCAGCATCAGCTTCACCTATTATAGAGAGTCATCTTACAGAGAAGCCTTATATTCTAAATATATCATTGTAAAAGGCTTACTCTCTTGCGCTTATATTGATCAACTTCACTAGTTGGTGTTGTTAGACAAGTTCTACATCACTCTTCAAGTGAAACTTCCCAAGGAAGATGAAAGTTGATAGTGTGTTCTATCAACATGTTGATCACAGTCCACTGTCATCACTCTAAATCCCGTTTGTCAAGCAATTTTGGCGTAAAGTCCTGTGTGTCGGGCAACCATTGTCAAAGTCATGTTAGTTAGACAATTTTTAAAGTCTTGTTAGTCAGGCATTAGGCGTTAAGTCATGTGTGTTAGGTAGCCTTGGTGAAGTCCTGTGTGTCAGGCAAACTTTGTATAAGCCCTGTGTGTTAGGCCTCAATTATAGTGGAGCAACTCTCAAATATGTCTTGAGGAGAGGACATAGATCAAGTTGGACTGAACCTCTATAAATCTTTGTGTCCTTCACTCTGTCTTATAACTCTTATCTATGCTATCCATCAACGCTTTGATACCTTGCTGCTGCAAGTGCTTTCAACTCTGATATATCAACTTTGTATAAGCCCTGTCTGTTAGGCCTCAGTTATAGTGGAGCAACTCTCAAGTGTGTCTTGAGGGGAGGACGTAGGTCAAGTTGAACCAAACCTCTATAAATATCTGTGTCCTTCACTCTGCCTTACAACTCTTATCTGTGCTATCCATCAACGCATTGATACCTTCCTGCTGCAAGTGCTTTCAACTATGATCTATCAACGTGTTGATCTGAGGGTTTTTGTTGCAAATCTAAAAGATTTTAAATCTGTTTTAAAGCCAATTCACCCCATCTTGGCCATATCTAGCTCTTCACTCTAACGATCATATACCATTGCAAATGAAAAGATTTTCAAAAGACTGATTCCAATGTTCAGAAAATCAATCAAAGGCGTCCCTCACCTAATGAAGTAATGGAGAGCCTATATAAAGTGTTCAAGCAAAATTGTGAAGAAGAATAGAGAAATAACCATAAGAAGAGAGTCAGATACACAAAAGAGATTACATCCTACTTTGCTCAAACACTCAGGCCGAGCAAGCTTCGTTCCACAATGGTTTGGTCTTGGCTCAAAAGCTTTGAATTTTTCAAAAAAGCCTTTTTTTTTTTTTTTCTTTCAAAGTCATATTTCACAAAGGTTTTTATCTCGGGCTTTTAGATATCAACTCATCATATTTGGTGTTGCAAGACTATTTCTTCAACATGAAGTGGTTGAACTTCCCAAGGTAGTGGAAGGTTGATAGGTTGTTACTACCAACACGTTGATCGTTGGTATCATTACCTATTTTCTAAGTCATGTTAGTCAGACAAGTGTTAAGTCCAGTAAGTCAGACAAGTTTCAAAGTAACCCCTGTGTGTCAACATCTTGTTAAAGTCTTGCGAGTTAGACATTTTAGACATTTGTAAAGTCCTGTTTATTAGACGTGGCAAAAACCTGTTAGTCAGGAAAGTGTAAGACATGTGTGTTAGACACCTTGTGTAAGTCGTATGTGTCTGACACTAGATATAGTGGATTAAATTCTCAAGTGGTACTTGAGGAGAGGATGTAAGTCAAGTGAATCGAACATCTATAACTTTTTGTGTCCTTTGCACTTGTTCTTATTTGTTGTAGTCTCATCAACACGTTTTCACTTTAAAAGTGGTTTTCCAAACTCTGGTTTCATCTATGCTTTGATCATTTTAAGATAATTTTTATTTTTAAACTAGCAAGTATTTTTTATGGACCAAAGTCAATTCACCCCCTCTTAGATACATCTGGGACTTCAGAGCTAGCATGAGTTCGACCCGAGATATTCCTTTTGTTGGATTTAGGTGTCCTCCTAGGATGCGGATGTCCTCTTAGGATCTAGGTATGAGATACAGACTCAAGGCTTCCTCTATCACTGATTCTTGCTTCTTGCTCAAGGGCCCTTAGATTTAGTCAGGGTCTTGTCGTGTCTGTACTCTGGGTCCGGAGTTTTCAGGGTTACAACTGCATCAGGTAGGATCCAAGTCAGACCTACAACCAAAGATGTCAGAGGGCCCGGGGTAGTATTCCTAATGCCCACTTAGATGCTCAATTTAGTGGAGCATCATAGAGGAAAGTATGCAGATGAGATTAGAGACTTATGCCATACTTGGAGGATGATTCTGGCGGGGTGTATATATAGTACATTTCCATGGTACAATTGTGATAGGAGTATGACTTAGAATAATTTTAAACATATCATAGCCGCATAGGTCCTACCTTATTAGGTCAGAAGTGTGGTTTGATCCCACTATTAGTTGATGTAGTGATTGGATGGGAGTTTACCTTTATAAAAGGTCTATTTAAGCCCGACATGATGAGCCTTAAGCCCATATATTCCAAACATCATAGCCAAAAGGAGATAAACATGTAGGGGTATTTATTTGGGTATTAAAAAAGCTGTAGTTTTTCTGACTAAAGCTGTAAAATATTCTATCTTGGTGCTCAGGAGTAATCTTAAGGTTAATAGAGTAATTAGAACACTTGAAGGCTCTAATAAAAAATATAAACAATAGGGAGAAAAGATAATTTTGCCACCAATCTTTTAAAATTTTCTCATTTTGCCACTTATCTTTTTTTCGGGATAAAAATATCATCAACGTTTTATTTTAGGGGTAAATTTGTCATTAACGTTTCATTTTAGGGGCAAATTTTCCATTACCGACTCTGCGATGCAACGTGGTATGACGGAATAGTTAATTTGGAAGGAAAAATTATCCTCTAACATTTATCGGACCTCTACCAAACCAACATAAGCCTTTTTTTCACTCAATCAATGTCAGAATACCACCAATCGCAACATATCCATATCGAAAAACGTGACCTTACCGCCATTAATTTAACTAACCAAAGTTGTAATCTTGAGCCACCGATACGTTCCCCTATCTCTGGCGCATCGATTGTGATTGCCTCCACTTCCAACAGTCGTTGATTGCTTCATGACTAGACGTCTAGTGACAAACTTATCCCTTTAACAAAATGTTGATGATATTCTTACCCCAGAAAAAATGTTGGTGGCAAAATCAGGGCTACTCCTGAGATTTCTGGGACTCGAAACGAAAAGAATAATCGTGACCCCCTATCAAAATTATATTTACATAATTTTTTACTTTAAAAATATGTATGTCACAACATAGCAATAAAACTTTCAATAATAAT
>JBBYHH010695969.1:0-10024 GCA_038382905.1 Daphne laureola
CACCAATTTCATATGAACTTTGCCTTAGGTACCAATTCTAGCAACAATTGGACATAAGTCCAAGTATTAATGTTTCTACAAATACATCCAATTGCACTGATTTGACAACAATTCAACAATTCCCTAATTTTTGTTCTACAGTGTTCATAAACTCCCAATTCAAATTTCATCCAATTCATCCCAAATCACTGATGTAAAACATGTTCCTGGATCCAATACAAAATTAGAAAATGTTTAACACTTCAATGGCATCAAGAACTCGTAGAAAACTTACCCCTAATTTGTGTTCAATTTCAGATTCCACCCGAATAACGGATGATTCGAGCTGTAGTTCATTTAATCTTCACTTTGATTGAGAATCTTGCATGGAACACGGTTCTCCTTCAATTTTTGGCCAAGATTTGAGTAATTTCCGAGTTTGTGAGGGTTGGGGTCGGGTTGGAGAGCATAGGGTTGAAGATGAAGTTGAGAAATGATATTTGTCAACTGTTTTCAGGCTTAAAGCCCGTAAGAATTTTAATGTCTGGGGTGCCGGGCGATCGCCCGGTATTTGAACCGAGTCACCCGCCAGTCGCCCGTGGCACTGTCTCTTCAACTTTCTGGGTTCGGGTGATCGCCCTCCATTGGCTCTTGCTTGCCCGGTGATCGCCCGAGCCCCTGTCCATTTTTCACTTTCGAGCTCGGGCGGTCACCTGTCTTGTGCGGCGAGTTACCCGTGGGTTGCCCAAGGCCCTGTCATTTTTATCTTCAATCTCGAGCGATCGCCTGCCTTGTGCAGTGAGTCACCTGTGGCTCGCCCGACCATTCTGTTTGCCAAAATAGTCATGTTTTCTTACTAACACTTAACCATAACATTACAAACCCTAAACATTCACCATTACACAACAATACACACTCTTACATACTTAATAATTTGGAACATACTTACATACAATCCTAAACCTTAACAAATACCAACATTCATACATTAAGAAAAGTTCCATTAAGCAAAGTGCCTAACCCTCAGGTACAGTCCACCAGAAAATAGTCATCGGACCGTGGTGGTTGTAACACTTAATGTTTATTGTATGGATGAGAGGGTTATTTGGCCAAGGTGGAGGAGGGTTTCTTGGTCTGAAAGTATTGGTTTGTCTTGGTTGCGAGGTGTTTGGCAAGGACTTGGGAGGTAGTGCTCTTAGTTTGTTAGATGAGGAAGGTTTGGTGGTGGTGTTTCGCTTGGACCATGGGTTTCAGCCAAATATGAAGGTGGAGGTGTAGGGTGCTCTTTTTCTTGCTTAGTACTCTACTCTCATGGCCTTCTGTACCAAGTCTTGATAATACCTATAATCATGCAACTCTAAAACTTTGGCAATATCATCTCTCAAATCATTCAAGAACCTTTCCATTCTTGCTTCATCACCTTCAATAATCTTAGCTCTCATCAAACCACTTTCAAGCTCCTTTTGGTAATCTTTAACCGATTTGTTTCCTTGCACAAGGTTTTTCAACCTTATAGAACAATCTCTATCAAAGTAGGGAGGGTCAAAATGAACCCTCATTATTGGTTGGAGTTCAATCTAAGAGGTAACAGGTTCCCTTCTTATTCTTACTCTCTCAGCATGTAGTTGTTCCCACCAAGTGAGAGCTTAGCCTGAGAACTCAATAACTGCTAGTTTGAATCTTAACTCATCCGAGTAACCAAGACAATCAAATACTCTTTCACACTTGGGTATCCATTCAAGGAACTCTTCCGGATTGGTTGTACCAAAGAATGGTGGAATTTGAAGCTTGATGTTGCTTAAGGCTTGTTGGTCTCGATTTTTCTCCCTTCTTCTCTGTTGCACATCTCTTTGCAAGGGATGTGCATAGAATCCATCTTCTTCAAGGAGTGCTCTTATTGACAGCCTCCTTTTTCTCTCTTCATAGTATCGTTCTTCATAACCCTCGGATAGGTCATGAACAATGAGGTCTCTTCTTGGTGAATGGAGAGGCCGGCTATGTGGTGTCTCTTGAGGTTGCTTTTAGGGCGGCTCTTTGGTGGAAGTGATGTTAACACCACTTTTAGCTCTTCAATCTAGAGCTTATTCATGATCATTTGAAGTGGTGGTGTTTTTTTGCTTGCCTTGGAAGACTTCTATCCTTCTCACTTATGCTTGAGTAATGGCCATTTGTGCATTAATGTCGGGCATTTGTTTTGTAAGGTTTGAAAGAGCAACAATCACCTTGGCCTGTCTTGGACTTGGTGGTGGAGAATTTGAGCTCACCATTTCAAAGGTGTAGATTAATGACAATAAGATGAACCTCACAACTCTCGCTTAGTGTTTACACTCACTCTCGTGTTTAACACTCAATTTGGCTCTTTTATGATAATCACTCTTGCCTTTTTCCACTCAAGAACTTTACAAACTTTCAAAGCTTGATTTCACTCTCAACCTCAATCAAAGATGCACATGAAAATGAGGAAAAATAAGATTCTTAAATAAAACCGTAACTTGAAACCAAGAAAATACTAGTTACTTGAAAATAGGTTTTGAAATAAGTATTGGTTGATGGGGGATGAAAGAAAAGGGGGTCGGTTTTGAAAGTTACTTAGGCAAACAAATTTTGATGCAACTTTAACTTTGTTTTTGGATCAAGATCACTAGTCACATGAGTTAGGTATGAGTTTTTGTATATGTACTCAAAAACAAAGATGGGCATTCAAGAACACAAGATACTTGGTTTTTCACAATTCTTTTCGGATTCAAGTGCACATTTGTGTGAATCTTGACATAAGCTCCAATAACACAAGTTGAACTTCAACAATGGTTACTTTCTCCTTCAAGCACCAACTTTCTTTTTTCTCAAGAAACCGAAACAAAAGGTTTCTAACAACAAATTTCACAAGAATAACTAATAAGGTAAGATTAACTTTAACAAACTTTAACAAGAACTTGCATAGAAAACTTCAAATAAAAGTTACAAACTTTCGGCCAAAGGCCAAAAACTTCACAAGAAATGTTTTTCTTCAAGTACAAGAAAGAAAAACTAATGGATTACTTAAAGAAGAACAATAACAAAAAATCATCCAACAAGCACAAAACTCTGATACCACTTGATGTGAACTTCTCTTGGAAAGGAAGTACACTTACTTGAAAGGATCTAGGTTGATGAATGATGAACAACAAACATACATAAACAGATGAAGATTTCAGCCACCAAAATCTCTCAACTACAAGGTTGAGCAATGTTGATGATAATGCCAACGAAGGTGGGATCTAGCACCTCTTAATTACAAGATCAAGAAATACAAGATATGAAGTTTGAAACCATTTTCATTGGATCAAGGGATGATGAAATTGCAAATAGTGAGAATTCAAAAGTTCAACCTCTCTTGAAAAGAGTTTCGGCCGAAAACTAAAATGAAGACTAAGGTATAAAATGAGCCTTTGTTCCTAGTTATACATCCATCCTTGGTAGAAAGAGAAGGTTTGGTAAGCAATTATTTTAAACTAGGTGTTGATGGCTTATGACTTGTAATAGTATCCTTAGGAAGTGTATTGGTTAAGGTTGTGTAAAAAGGTGTAAGGGTGGGCCGGGGTTGATGATGAAAGAGTGTGGTAGTAAGGGGTAATAGTAAGAGAAAGAGGGATCACTTCCTTGAATTAAGGTAGGCTAGCGGATCTAATTTCTCTTATGATAACTTTACTTAGTTTCTATTCAAAAGCTAACCAAACTGAGTCATTTCTTGATGAAACTTTAGGGATCAGCCAATTATACTTTTTTTGGCCCGGGATGGTGCGTGAGAGGGTGGTGGCATGTGGGATGGTGCATGAGTGTGTGAGGGCACGTGGGATGTCTCCCAGGTAAGGAGAAGGTGGGAAAATGCACAGGTGGACCCCAGATCGAGTGTGCTACTGCTAGATGTCTCAATTATGTGTGTGGGTTCCTCTAAAGGGCATGTGGGGTGTGTGAGGGATGAGTGGGGCATGTGGGAGGTGAGGATGCTTACCATTTGCCCCTCGTTGAAGCTTGAACTCACTTCTTCCAAGTGAATACACATATGGTGCAGCTGCAGGACTCTTCCTTAATCTTCCTTCTACTCTTATCCTTGTGCCATCAGGCTTTCTTGAGCTTTCTTGGACCGGGACCTAGTCATAGGTTCACCGAGGCCCTGAAGGGGATTGGGTACCTTGGGTGCTTGGACTTAAACTTCCTCTTAAGAGTTGGGAAGGTGTTTGGTGATGTCCACATAAAAGCCCATGCACCACCACCCTCCCACACATCATCACAAAGCTAGAGGACCCTTGGTATCTGAATTATGAAGCCTAGGGCTGATTTGGGAAGGATTTCCAAGTGGGAAACAAACCTACCTTTTTTTAAGGAAACTTGTGCCCTAGCCCAGCTTAATTTAAGGGTCAATGTTCCTAGCCCTTATTTTAAGAGTCCAACCCATCCTATCACCCGTCATGGCTGGCCCACCCCTCTCCCTACCTCCCCCTTAGGCATAATTACCCTATTCCATGTTTTATGGATCATGTTTTCCTAGTGTTCCCTTTCTTTTCTTTAAAAGGGGTAAGACCTGTATTTTGTAAGGTAGAAGATCTTGTATAATTCAAAACCAAATTCTCTTAGTGAGAGGTTGAATCATACTTGTTCTCATTATTTGCAATATTTGCATCATCCATTTGATCCATGAAAATGGTTTCATACTTTATATCTTGTATTACTTAATTTTGTAATCAAGAGGTCCTAGATCCCTCACTCCTTGGCATTTTCATCAATATTGCTCAACCTTGTAGTTGAGAGGTATTGGTGGATGACTTTATCCTTCATTTCTATTTGTTTCTTCATAATCTCCATAAAGCTAGATCATGTGTTCAAAGTGTTCTTCCAACTCCTTGTGAAGTTCACATCAAGTGGTATCAGAGCTAGTTGCTTGTTGGAGATATGATTATTGTTATTGTTTTCTTCAAGTAAACCTGTTATAGACACCAAAGTTCGAAAATGATTCTCTCGCGTAGAATGGCTGACAGTCAAGCCATTTCTTGATTAAAGCTTGAATTAAAGGATTAAGGTACGTGGTAATGGTTAATTTCTGAGTTTAAATTCCATTTCAAGTAATGTTTATAGTGTGTTATTGTTTTATTGTTATATGGGTTGTTGGATAATGGTATTTTGAGTGTTTTGGTTAAGTATGGTGGAAGAAACAGGTTTTAAAGGTTTTAGGCGGCCACGGGAACCCCGGGCGACGCACGCCAAATGGAAGGCGATCGCCTGAGGTTCAAAATGGGAAAAGGAAATTGGGCAGGGGTCTAGGCGAGTGGCGGGCAATTCACGATGAGGATTAGATGATCGCCTACGCTCCAGGAAAAGGGGCCTTGGACTACGGTTTGGGCGACCGCCAGGCGAACGGAGCGCTTTGGCAGGCAATCGCATGACCTCCAAGGCATGAAGGACAGGGAGCCAGGCGACCGCCGGGCGAGTGGAATGCCAGGGCGGGCGATCGCCTGACTCAAAAAATGTAGGAGATAAGGGAGTAGGAGAGTGGCAGGAGACCGGCCGTAAGTTCCAGGCGATCGCCTGACACACCTGGGCACGAAAAATACCTGGATTTTAAAACTCGAAAACAGAGGAGGAAAAATCATAACCCTCATCATCTTCAACCTCTGCATCTGCGAAAACTCAACCCCAACCTTCCCTAAACTCCCAAATCTCCCATTCTTAACTGAAATTCAAATGGAAACGTCCTTCCATGCGTGATTTTCAACCAAAGTGAAGAATCTACGGAGTTTATCTTTAATTATTCACAGTTTGGGTGAAATCTGGAAATTGGGTAAGATTTCTAATTTGTTATTTCTGAGGTTTCTTGGTTCAATTGAGATGGTAGACGTGTTCTACTAAGGATTTCAGGCTAGGAACATGTTTTACTTCATTAATTTCGCATGAATTGAGTGATTTGAGTTTTAGGGTTCATGAACAGTGATCTACGAATTTTAGGGGATGATTAATATGAGTTCAAATTAGTGCTATTGGGAATATTTGGATCAATATTAATACTTGGAATATTGTCCAATAATGACTAGAACATGGACCTAGGGCAAAATGCATACGAATTGGTGGAGGAGTAAAGTGTTGTAATTTAGTGAATTGTTGATTTAGTTATGCATGGATGATGTTTTTGAGAAACTTTAATACTTGGAATGAGTTTCAAATCATAGCATAGAGTGGATTTATGGATTGAATCCAACGTTGGGTAATTTCTGTGAAATAATTAATTGTAATGGAAAAGTGCAATGTCTATGGATGGATGGCCTTAGAATAGGTCATAGAGCATACATGTGAAGTTATAGAGGAATCGGTTAAAGTTTACCCAACTTTGATAAAATTGATCGAAAATGGTAATGTTGATTATTTTGAGGTTGCATCATGGAAAGTGAAATGTTAGCATACGAATGGTAATGTACTTGTGTATATTACTTATGTCTAAAATGGTATTGGAATTGGATAGGAAATGCTTGGTGTTTAGAAACGGTCTAAAGGAGAAAAGTTGCAGAATGAGATTGCACAAAGGATTGTATTGTGATTGCTTTCAAGTAAGGGTTCAACCTCCTTAAATGCGTATTAAGTTAAGGCTTAGTGCCATTTCAGTTGGTTGAGATAGGTATTATATCGGTGGTGGGGTATATGACCGGTTCTAAGGTAGCGGTAAAGGTGTGCAGGTACACGGATTATGCAATGATCCTGTGTGTCTTTGTGACCACTGAACCCGATGATGGTATTGTGATGGGTTCGGTTCTGTGAGTCTCCATGATCATGAACCCTCTATTTCTATTATGTTTCCACCTTTAGGGGCATGATGACGGTTAAAAAGGTCCTAGGTCTTCACTGGTACCATGCGTCCATTTCTGGTTATGTGAAGTTCATCTGTTACTCCCTGTGGTATGAAAGAGGACCACGGGAGGCCGTCATGGAGTGTGGGTTGGAATAGGATCGGTATATCACATACATTCTAAACTGCATTATATATATATTGTTCTGACATTGTCATTGCAGGTTTATCGCGAACACAACCTTTATTTCTACCTACACCCTTACTGAGTTCTCTCAGGAACTCACCCCCTTACCGTTATATATTTCAGGAGTGTCTGGTTCTGGGCCTGCGAAGTAATACAACTCGGCTGTTAGTGATTTTATACCTCAGGTACAATTACTCCTTAACTAATCGTGTTCTATATTTATGGTTGGGGTATCAGGGGTGCACCGAGGGAAAACTGTTTTGAGAGTTATACGGATTTGTTAATGGAAAGCAATAGCATTCGGTAAAATGGACTATAGGTTTTGGTTGATATTTTTCAGATCGAGTACATTGAGATTGTTACTAATGGTTTATCTTTCTGTATTGTATCGCAGCTAGCAGTAATAGCAGTTGAGCCATGCTTCTTGTCAGAAATAGTTGACCCGATACCCAGATAGTGTATGTACATTCTGGTAGTTTTGTTGAAAGCTCTGTAGCGTAGGTTGCATGATCATATAGACTTGGAAGTTCAGCATTGGAATGCTCATGTTGTGGACTATTATTTTGGAATTCTGTATATGTTGTACATACTTGATACTTGTTATGACTATTTATTTTATCGGGAAGTGCTTGCCTGAGGCAGCCTTCTTTCAGAGTATCTGGCCTGAGCGGAGCTCGGTATATCTGTTATTGTACTGGAATTCTATTTTGCAGGATCAAGGAAAGTGTAAATTGTATGTTATAGAATTCTGTGAACAAGGACCTAAAACGTGATTTAAACCCACATTAAGGGTTGAGCATTACAGGATTAATCATTTAGTTCACTACCGCCCCTCTGACCCCACGTCCCCTTCCCGCCGGGCCGTGTAGCGTGGGGGTGGGGTGACAATTTGGTATCAGAGCAGGTGTTTTATTAGGAATGACCGAGAGTATGTTTATGGTCAATGCCTCTGTTCGACTGATCTATTCCAAGATGGTTCTGTGGTGAGGCTGGCCTACTCATCATAAGAACCATATTGGAAAGAGAAGTGGGGTGGTAGGCTATCTATCTAGACATACTCGAGATTGTTCAGGTGTAGTGGTTAGTACCATTTAGTCTCATGACTTGGTACTGTCTATGGTTGCTGAGTTGGAAACCAGCAATTAACTCAGGGTACAATAAGATGTGCTCGGAGAACGGGATGCCACCTAGGCTCAGGAAGGTAGTCTAAACTACCTCTTCCGCCAGAACAGATGGTGGTTCAAGTGGAATGATGGTGTAGTGGTCGGTACTATAGGATTGTATTGTTAATTGAAGTGATAGGTTTTGTGATCATTGTGTGTGTTATGTGATGTGAATTTTCTGTGTGATAATTTGCATCATGCATCATGCATTGCATCTATGCTACAGAGCTACTAGGTATACTGCTGTTGCTAGTGATTAATGGTTAAATATACTCCTATGTTATGGTATTTTAGAAAATGGTCAGAACTCGTAGGCAATAAGAGTTGGGTTCGGGGAGTAGGGAGGAAGATCCCACCCCGATGGTTAATGTGAGAAGGATTCGGAGAGTGACTCGACAAAGAGAGGCACTAGTGCAGCCCCCGTCACAACAAGGCATCGATCAAGGAAACTTGATCCAAGTGTTACGGTAGATGAGAGCGTTGCTCAATAATATTTGGATGGGATCTGTATTGGATGATCAGGGAGGTCAACCCTAAGGGGGAAATGCTGAGACTGCACAGATAAGATCAGTGGATCCTACTTATGTTAACATGGGTGATGATGAAGATGATTATGATGATGAAGACTATGATGCTCATGTTGATGAGGAAGAAGACTATGCAAATTTGAGTGAAGCAGATGTGAGTGAAGCAGATGTGAGTGTACATCCTCCACAGCAGAGGGTGTGACCTAGAGTAGTCCGTGATGATGATGAGGATATACCAAGAGCTCAGAGGCTACGATTAGAAAGTTCTATTGATTCTGATCGGTTGACACTGATGGAACATTTTCAACGTTTCAAACCTCCAAGGTTTACTGGTAAGGGCTCGGTAGAAGTAGCTGAGACTTGGTACAAGGATATGGACAGACTTCTTGGGAGACTCAGTTTTCCTGTAGATGATATGGTGTCGTTCGCTACTTTTTACATGCGAGATTTGGCATGTGATTGGTGGGACTCGGTAATTGCCACCAGAAAGATAGATTTTGAGCGTCGAGGACAGAAATACACCGGCGTGACATGGGACAAATTCTCTCATCTCTTCCATGAAAGGTGGTAGGATATGCTGCTAGAGACCTCTGACAGCTTGAGTTTGATGTATTAGAGCAGGGAGACAAGTCCATTGTGGACTACGAGCATGAGTTCGAGCGGCTAGTGTGCTATGTCCCCCACTACTATGCTGATGAAGAGCAAAAAACCAAGAGATTCATGCGAGGTTTGAAGTTTGAGATACGGAAGTATATGGCACCTCTGGATATCGTGAGATACCATGAGGCTGTTCAGAAGGCTCAGAAGATTGAGAATGAGGGCATTGACATCCGATCTGCGACACAACCATTGGGACCTACTCGTAGAGGATCAGGTTCTGGACCGCCATGTTCTGGTAGAGGCGGTGGAATTTCAAGCAGGCAGATACAGCGTGACAAAGGAAAGGGTAAGGCACCGACTAACAACTCATGGTTCTACAAACCTTGTAACTGGCGTCATACTGGCCCGGTGTGCTACCGTCAGTCTGGCATGTGCCTTAGATGTGGTTCGACAGAACATTAGGTGAAAGATTGCCCACAGACTCAGTTACAGGAAGCTCTAGTACAGCAGAGAGGACAACAAAATGTGCCCCATGGGCACGGTGCACCATAAAGCGGTGCAAGACCACAGGGACCATGACAGCAACAACCCCAGCCGCTAGTGCAGCAGCAGGCAAGGCCGGGGCATGTGTTTCAGATTGAGCGTGGTGGAACAGTAGCCCAGCAAGGGGCATTACCAGATACTTTATCTTTAAATGGTGTTCCAGTACGTGCATTGTTTGACACTGGTGCATCTATATCCATTATATCACAGAAGT
>JBBYHH010695980.1:0-10023 GCA_038382905.1 Daphne laureola
TTGGTAAAATGGCTCCAAACCCATATTTAATTCTTATGATACCAAATACCTCAGAATTAATCCTCAATTCAATTCCTAGAATATGTGAACATCAGAAAACGTGCCCCGCACGTTTCATCAATAAAATCCCAGAAATCACAAGTTTGCCCTCTGGCAATTTTTCCGGATTTTCACCATTTTTCCGGTGTGAGTGTAACTGGGCACCCTCAAGCAGGCAGATAGCTGCGCCACGAAGAGGGGTACAACATCCCTGGCCTTAGTCTCCTCCGTCACTGGAATATTGACCGCCCTAAGAATGTTAGTCCTCGTTAAGCGAGCCTGTACAAGATCCCCAGGCTACGAGCACTTCCTCAGGTCAAAGCCAAGCTTTTCACTAGTAAGACTGGTTCATTCGATCAGGGGAATCACAGGGCAAGCAGCCTCTTTGGGAGCCATATCAACGCGCAACCCAGAGACCAAGAAAAACAACGAGCAAGCCAAACGATGAAGGAACAACCTCTGTCAAACACCACAGCTGCACGCCTAAATTAGCACCGCCGACCGACCTACGGACCAAGGAAATCGCAGCTACAATATGGAAAGGAAAGAGCGCTGAACTATGGCTGGATTCTGGGAGCAAGAGGTGTCACCACCCCCTCCGTACACGGCCCGGAGGAAGCGGACATGAGATGGGGAGGGCGGCGGTGATGTTCGCTTTTCCTGATACGCAGCCAGCTCGAGGGGTTATTATCTTATCCTGACCCTCGGCTCTTACACTTAACTTGGATCGCTGTCCTTACCATTTTTTTTCTGAATTTTCGGCAGCATTTTGTTACTTTCCTGCAATTCAGACAGTTCTATACAATAGATAACTGAGCTCAGGTCAGGCCAAATACTCCGAAAGGAAAGCGGCATCCGGCACGCAATCCCCGATAAAGTAGACATGCTAGCAAACAATACCATATATACATACATCATCGATCATCCATACATAGCCTTTAACATGCATATAAACATTGTTCCAAAATTGCATGCATCATAGTAGATCGTCTATTCTATATGTACAATGGAAAACCACTACTACAGAGCCTACTTTAACTTTGCACATACGATGATCAGGCGGCGGTTGTGTAAGCACCGACTATCCCACCCGACACTACTACTGCTACTGTTGTAGCTACATCAAAACACATGTCAAATGATTAGTGTCATTATCAATCATTTCTGTACAACAGTTCTGAATATCAATGTCAATGTCTGATCATTCTTTGATTCTCAACCGGGAATGCCCTTATCTGTACAATCAATAACTATCAAGGAGCAATTGTTAGTACCTTAACAAAATTCAATCGGCCAGGTAGAATCTCAATCTGCGGGCCCTGTTCCTGATGCTCCTGAAATGGGAGGAAGAATAAGGGATAAGTTCCGGGGAGAACTCAGTAAGGGCGGTAAGCAGTAGGTAAAGGGGGAAAAACTCTTTCATTGGCCTGCAATGACAATATTAGCATGGCAGTATGCAATATACAGTTTATATAAACATGTTATGTTCATGATGCAATGCACTTTCATTCATTCGTTCTTTCTTTCTTTCTTTCATTCTTTCTTTCTTGATGGCCCCCGAGTAAGTTGTCACCCGACCCTCGGAGCTCTATACTGGCGTGTAGTACTAGCGCGGGGCATACAGTCCCCGTTTACCATCATCATCAGATCTACCATCATAATCACGCTGTGCGTGATCTCGGGATCTGGCATAAAATCATTCATCAGGTACCTAGGACATTCACGCATCGCGTGGCTCCGGGCCTGGAACATATCAATCAATATTTCATCGTCAAGTACCGTGGACATTCACACTTCGCGTGCCTCCCAGACTTGGAATATCATTCTTCATCATTCGTTCATCAGGTTCCACGGATCATACATGAATATCATGCCTCCGGACCTGGTATAACAATCATCGATCAATCTTTCATCTTCAGGTTTTGCAGAACGGTCACGTTAAACGCGCCTCTGAACCTTGAACTTTATCTTTCGTTAGTCAATCAGATAATCAATCAATCATTTATCATTCTTTCTTTCGTTAGGTTTACCGGAATACTCACGTAGAACGTGACAGCGGTACCTAGTATAACAATCTTGATCGTTGTGCGACCGCCATTCCATCTTTATCAATATCGGGAGTCGTAATGCCGTGCATTACCTCCAAGCCCTTTACCCCTACCTTTGGGTTTTTAACCATCTTGTATATACATGGTAGGAGGGAACCAATAGGCATATATATACAGTAAGATTAAGCCCTTACCTTTTACCGTTCTTTTCGTTTGTTGTCGTTCAGGTGATTTTGATCTCTGTCAGCTCTGAACAATCAAATCAATATCAATCATCAATATCATTTAACAATCATTCAATAACCATTTCGATCTTTCATATCAATATCAATCATTCTATTGTGCAGCACTTTATCAGTAATTCACCAAAACTGCACACAATCAATCAACTCATACAATAACTCTGATACTGATTCACAACAAATCCCAAAGCATCAAAGTTACTAACAATCTATCCATGAACACAATTAAACCGTCAATAAACTTCATTTTAACTGATTACCGTTCCAACGATTTCCCGGGGAACTTTAAACCTTAGCTCCTATCTCGGGTTGGAATCAGTCAAAATATCGAGTATTAATGTTGTCCTAAATCCATCAAGGAACAACAATTTAGCTTCAATTTCCATTTTTGCCCAATTTTCGAAAATTCCTCTCATGAACCCTAGAATTCGAAATCTTCAATTCACTTCGATTCAAAGCTGTAAAACATGTTTCTAACTCCCCATTAACAAGAAAACATGTTTACCTTATCAATTGAATCAATTGGAAGCCCTATTGCTCCAATTTGATTTTTGCCCAATCTTGGAAATCCTTCAAATTAACTGATTTTGGGCTTGATTTGTGTGGAATCGTTACTGGAATCATGATTTTGAGATGAAAATCGGATTCCCATTTGAATTTATAGTCAAATCGATCCTTAGGGTGAGAGAATTGGTGGATTGTAGAGAGAGAATAGTGAGAGAAGATGAATTCCGGAATTATGTGATGAAGACGATGAAATTCATCCCCCGGTCCATTTAATACGGAGTCCTCCGCGACGTCACGCAGCGCCGCCGCTCCGCCGTCCAGTTATACTGCATCGTCGTCAGCCAGGCAGGAACTCATCGCGGTACATGCTGTCCAGCCCACCGCACCTTCGCCATGATGTACGAGCCCAGGCAGAGGCTCATTGCGGCGCTCGCCGCCAGTCCGTCGTGGCTGCGCCGTTCAGCCCGTTTTAATTCAATTTTTCTTTTTTTTTCTCTCTCTTCGACCGTGGTGGTTCTGATGCGATTTTGTAGGGCTCGGGCCATCTTTTCTCCACCTTTCAAATGCCCATTCCAACCACGATCATCCCATCTATTGTTCCATCAAAGAATCTTTCCTCAAAATCATCCGACTGTACCATTAACTGAACAAAACCTTCACACAAAATCATGAACATTTTACAACAGAATTCTTACCTCTTTACTGCTCCGATGAACTCCGTCGGTGGACGTAGCATTTCCGACTCGCTTTAGAATCTCGTAGGGACCGATGTACCTTAGAGCCCAACTTGCCCCGTCTTACAAACCGTACGGTCCCTCGGATAGGTGCTACCTTGAGCCAAATCTTATCTCCTACTGAAAACTCTAAATCCCAGCATCGCTTATTAGCATAAGTTGTAGTGCGATCATTTATAGTCTTCACACGTGCCTAAATTAGTCGGATCTTTTCTGTTATCTCCTCTATGACTTCGCGGCCTAACTCAATTCTGTCAGATGCCTCAGACCAATAATGAGGTGTCATACATCTGTGCCCGTACAATGCCTCATAGGACTCCATGCTGATCATTGTCTGATAGATGTTATTGTAAGAGAACTCCATGAGTGGCAGGTGTCGGTCTCATTCTCCCCCGAAGTCAAGAGAACAACTCCTCATCATATCCTCTAGAATCTGGATTACTCTCTCCGACTGACCATCTATCTAGGGGTGGTAGGCTGTACTCAAATGAAGTCGTGTACCAAGAGCCTTGTGGAAGGCGCCCCATAATCATGCGGTAAAGCATGGATCTCTGTCTGATATGATGGAGTCTAGCACTTCATGCAACCACACGATATCCTAAATATACAACTAAGCGAGTTTCTCCAGTGAATCCGTCACCCTAATCGGTAAAAAGTGTGCACACTTCATTAACCTATCAACAATCACCCATACTGCATCGTGTGGAGACCGAGTTAGGGGCAGACCCGTCAAGAAGTCCATGGTGATGTTGCCTCATTTCCTGACTAGGATGGGTAGTGTCTGTAGGGTTCCGGTGGGTTTCTGATGCTCCACCTTCACCCATTGGCCAGTGGCACACTTGGCTACGTGTGTAGCAATATCTCTGCGCATGCTGGGCCACCAAAAATGTAAGCACAGATCATGATACATTTTCTCACTCCCTGGATGTACACTCAGCTTACTAGAATGTGCTTCCTCTAGAATTTCATCTCTAAGTATCAGGTCGTTAGGAACATACAAATGTCCCTTGAAGTAGAACAGACCTTGTCTGTACTCAAAGAATGGACGAAGAGCTCCAGAGTCCTCACCTGAAAGCTTCTTCAAACTCGGATCCTTACCCTGAGATTCTCAGACCCTGTCAATCCATTCTAACTGGATCATCAAAATATAAACCTGACCCTGCTCCCGTGCACTCCACCGGTGCCACAGAGCCTTCAAACTCATTTTCTTAGATCGTCCATCTGTATCTCCACCCTTAACCATCCCAGTATACATCCTACTGAGAGCATCTTCCACTGTGTTACTTTTTTTGGCAGTGTACTCGATCATGCAATCATAGTTCTTTATGTATTCGAGCCACCGTCGCTGCCTCATATTGAGCTCCTTCTGAGTGAACAGATACTTGAGACTTTTATGGTCGGTGAAGATCTAAAATTTATGGCTCAATAAGTAGTGCCGCCATTGCTTCAGAGCATATATGACTGCAGCTAATTCCAGATCATGTGTTGGGTAGTTCTGCTTGTATGGTCGGAACTGCCTTGACCTATAAGAAATTAGATGATTGTTCGGCATCAACACACATTCCAAGACTGATTTGGAAGCATCCGTATAGATCACATAAGGCTGGGTTAGATCTAGCAGGGTCAGAATCGGCGCATCTGTCAGCAACTACTTCAATTTCCTGAAGCTCTCCTTGCATGCGTCGGTCCAGATGAAGGCTTGACCTTTCTTGGTTAGCTGAGTCAATGGAGATGCCAAAACAGAGAATCCCGGAACAAATCTATGGTAGTAGCCGGCTAAGCCTAAGAAACTCTGAATATCCTTGATCGTCTAAGGGCGTCTTTATTCCTGCACAGACCGAATCTTCTCTAGATCCATTGAAATGTTGCGTTTACCGATGATATGTCCTAAGAAAGACACCTCGCGCATCCAGAATTCACATTTTGAGAACTTGGCATACAACCGATTCTTCCGTAATATCTCTAGCACAATCCTCAGATGTTCTTGGTACGTATCTTCATTAGGAGTGTAGATCAGGATATCATCGATGAAAGCAACTACGAAGGAATCTAAGTGAGGATGGAACACCTGGTTCATCAAATCCATAAATTCCGCTGGGGTATTCGTCAGTCTGAAGGGCATGACCGTATACTCATAATGCCCCTACCGAGTGCGGAAAGCTGTCTTGTGGATGTCCTCCTCCTTTACTCGTAGTTGGAAGTATCCCGACTGTAGATCGATCTTTGAAAATAACTTCGATCCTCTCAGCTGGTCAAACAGATCATCGATTCTAGGTAGGGGATACTTATTTTTAACAGTGATGGCGTTCAACCGGTGGTAATCTATATATAGCTTGAAGGTCTCATCCTTCTTCTTTACAAATAGGACCGGGGTACCCCATGGTGATGTACTTCGTCGGATAAACCCCTTCTCCAAAAGCTCGTCCAACTGCTTCTTAATTTTTCCATTTCTATAATTGGCATACGATAGGGAGGGCTAGAAACTGGGACTCATCCTGGTTGTAGTTGGATTCTAAAAGTGACCTCTGGCTCGGGTGGCATTCCCGGCAGTTCCTCTGGAAACACCTGTGGAAAATATCTAATAACAGGAATCTTTTCTAACTCCATACGCATACCTGTGAGATTAAACTCCAAGTACTCCTCCCAGTCGATAATCATAACCTAATCTATAACTATGAGTTTGATGTTATGCTTGATGATCTGAATGTCGGGTGGAGAAATAAGCGGAAAGGTATCCCCAAAAAGTATGACGTGATGGTTGGCATAGTTGATATGAATGAAGTTCTTGGCCATGGCTAGGACGACATCATACTTGGGCATGGCTAAAACTAACAGATCAAACTGAATCTGATGACTTCCCAAGGTGAGCGTACATCCTCATGCAAGCTCATTAGAAAACAAGTACGGAATCCCGGCAGTACAGAAAATAAACATGTTAGGAAAATGCACAATATGCAGATGTAGAGATGTCACACACCTCTTTGACACTATAGAAATCAAAGCCCAAGTATCGAAAAGCGCATGTACAAATTTTCCATTAAGTAAAAGTGTACCTGAAAGTGCACCATGTCGTGCTGTCCCTGCTCTCTCGATCTAAAATACACATCTGGGCTGAGCCAACTGTTGTGCTGGGGAGGCTATCTCTACTGTTGCTGAGGTCTGGGACTGCCCTGTGGTGCACTGCATCTTTGGGATGCATTGGGCTGGGCCCTGGGCTGGAACCTGAACTGTGTCGTAGTGTCCTGTCTCAGTGTCTCTGGACAGTTACTGACCAAATGATTGTATGACCCACACTTGAGGCAGTGTCCTGTCCCGTAGTAGCACATCCCGCTGTGATTCTTACCACACTGTGGGCAAGGTCATACTGATCCTGATGATCCCTGACCCTTGCTAAACTTGCTGAACTTTCCTGACTTAGAAGTCTTCTTGCTGGATCCCTGTTGGTCTGGCCCTTTCCCACCTGTCTGGGGTCAGGAAGGTGCTAGTTTACCATAGACCTCCTCTTTCTCAATAAATGAGGCCTTTTGGACTGCCTCATGATAAGTAGTAAGGCCATGAGTCACCAAATATTTGTTGATCTCAGGCCTAAGTCCCCTGATGAATCACTTTGCCTTCTCCTCCTCCTCTTTATCATAAAGGTGGACATACTGCACTGGCCGCTCAAACTTATGCCCATACTCTATGACTGATAAACTGCCCTGAACCAAAGTGTCAAACTCGGCCTGTCGACTGTCACGAGTTGCATATCCAATCCACCACTCATGGAAGAGGGAGGTGAACTTGTCCCATCTTATACCGAGATATCTGCGTCCCTTCTTGATGTACTTGGCCTTCCTGTCCCTGACCATGCCTTTCTACCAATTATAGGTAAGGTCATTGAGTGTAAATGTAGCCATATTAACCATCTCCCTGGAAGAGAACCTCAAACCATCTAGAAGCCGCTCTATGTCTGAGTACCATGACTCGCCTGACTCCGATCCTCCCTTGCCTATAAACTTGGGTGGACCGAGGTGCTAAAAGTGCTCTAATGTACTCAATGAATCAGATCCGGTACCGCGCTCTCTCTAGGGTCTGCGCACCTCTCTCTCATCAGAAGTGTCGGGATCCTCTCTAGCCTGATGCCTGTGCGCTGAATATGATCCAATCTCTCCCCTCGAGTGGCTGCGGGATAACTATCCTGATGCGGCAGCATGCTCTCTCTGCCTCCATCCCGGTGGATGTCTCTGTACCTCCTAACACTAGAGGTCGAATTAGATGTATCTTTGTGAGTACTGGTACTCAGAGTACTATAGCTCCCTGACCTGAGTGTGTCATCATCCTGGATGGGTGGCTGCTAAACTGGAATACCCTGATCTGGTTACGCTCCTCGTGCCTCTTGGTTGCCCTGTACCGCTGCTCTGGGGCATGTGTTGGTCAGTATAGTCCTGATCTGCTCCAATACTTGGACCACCTGAACTGGGGGTTGTACCTCAGGTGGAGGTGGAGGTACCGGCTGAGCGGGTTGTACATGTGCTTCCCTCCGACGTCATCACGGTGTGTGCATCGACTCGGGATCTTAGTTCCAAAGCTCCGGGTTATTTATCCTATCCCTACGAGTGTTTACCATACTCTAAATTTTTTTACAGAAGATATAGAGAAAACGATTAACTTATTATCCCAAAACCTATTAGCGGTTTCCTAATGGCTCTGTAGTATGCATGCAATGTTATGATGTATATTATTATGTGCATTATCCAATTATGCAACCTTACTTATCCTTCATTTACTTAGTTCATACCTTTTATGAACATTTTAGCACGATTTCTATTAAAACCAAGTTTTTCAAAACCATAGATTATACCAGGTAGGGTGTAAACTAACCAAACTTAATCCTACCTATGGTTCTAAAATAATTCTAGTAAAAGTTAGGTACGGTTTTATTTAAAATTACCCCAGAACAATAGGTGGAATACGGGTTGCCTGTCTAACCATACCTAACACTAACCTGGCTCTGATACCAACTTGTCAGCACCCCTGTCTGGCCGGCATGGAGGAAGCGTAGGAAACTGTGCCGAGAGGCGGTGGCTGATGGAAGAACGAAACTTCTCTTCGATTGCGGAACCCAAAACCTGGCCATTTTAAAACTTTATCCAAACTTATTATTTCTAACGTGTTTCTTAATGCCTAAACCTGCACCCGGAAAACACATTAGTGGTTTTCAGAGAATATCGCGCGATAACATGATTAAGTATTCATATACATCAGATCAGAACTACAACCCACTTTATTGAGTGCGTAGTTTCATAAAATACCAAAATAATAATACAGTCATCCGATGTAAATGCATGGATACTAGTCCTACAGAGCCATAAATACTAAATCTAGAAACGTACTTGCTCGCGGTCAGCACGAACCCCAACGATCACCGTAAGGTACCGCTGATGCTATAACATACCAAAGAAAGTTAACCGTTAGTCCTTTAAGCATAACTTATTTGGAATACCTTATCCTCATCTTGACCTTATTGAGACTACCCTAAAACTTAAACAAAATCTAATCAATGAGCTATAATTACCTGCGGTAATCAAAATATAGCCAACTAGACGGACTAACCTGCTGGCTGCTGCTACCCGAAAGCTCCTGAAAATAATAATATAAGAGGTGAGTCCTCAAAAGGTACTCAGTAAGGGCCGGGGTAAGATTAGCAGATAAAATACACAGAACCTGCAAAAGAGGTTAACATATAACATAACATATATAATAATCATGAGTCTGAAGGACTGATCTGGCAGTAACATCCATCCCATGGCCCAACTAATACTTACGACAGTGCCCGACGATCATTACCGTAATCGGGAAACATATGTATATACATAGATACTACTAAAAATTCGCATGGTACCAGCGAAGGGGCGTACGTTCCTGACATAACATGACTATCATAAGTAAAAATCTGATCATCTCTGATCAGATGAGATGCAGAAGATAAGCAGATAGCATAACATGTGTTGGTGCAACCAGAAAGCATAGAACCTGCATACTACTAATCTTACCGTGTGACTAGTCAAGGGCCCCACCACCGGGCCAGGACTCACCTCAACTAACCTAATATACATAATTATCATCCCATGATATATATTAAGAGAGTTGAACCCTTACTTGATAAATCAGATTCTGACGTGACCGTGCCCGCTACAGTCCGCAGAAATAATCCTGAACTATCAGAACTTATCCCGACATTAACAAAATATGTGGAATATTAGTTTTTAACCAAAATTCATTACTTATAATATCTTACCAATTATCACAACTTTAATCCTCGAACTTATCCAAAAGTTCACTTTTATCCAAAAGTGTCAAATTCCTTATTTTTCTTACTTTTTGGGGAAAGCGCATAAAGAGTCCTATAGGTTTTCCGGATCTAACGAATCAGTCCTACACATTTTCGAGTTAACAAGATGGTCCTAAACGTTA